>JAGKTI010006524.1:25822-40363 GCA_018397915.1 Birgus latro
ACACACACACACACACACACACACACACACACACACACACACACACACATGCACCTTTGCATAAATATATACTCATACACACAGATATTTATGTGTACACAGGTAAACATATACATTCTATACATACATGCATATGAACACATAAATTTACATGCATATATACATATTTACACACATAAATCCATACACAAATACACTCATACAAACACATATCGATGTTGCTGTTGTAGCCCAAGGTGGACTGTAGGCTGCACTTGCCTCCTACAGTCCACCATCCTCCTTGCAAGAGGCGAGGATATTCACCAGCAGAATACATACACACACACACACACACACACACACACACACACACACACACACACACACACGTACCACAGCCAATTATCGTACAAACATAGACCTGTATTTTAGGTGGTGTGGATGATTTGACAGCAATTCTCCCAAAGCGATATAATTTGTATTTGATATCAGCATTCTATCATTTATCTAAATTTTAGGCATCGACATAATTTGCATTTGTAATGTACAACATGATATTTGCCCTTTGAGTGAGATAGTTTTACGTGAATTAGAAATAATCGTTTGGTTTTAACTTGATCCAAAACGGTTCTTAAATCCTGACTAACCGTTATTCCGAGATCGATTTTATCTTTTAATTATCTGATATTACCAGAAATAAGGAATGAAATACCATGTCCGCGTGTTTTAAAGAAACGAAGGATAAGAGACAAAATACATCGCTGAGATAGGAATGTTACGAAATCCATTAAACCAGTTGGAATATGATTCATGAAAAAGAAAATGTAACCCTAATCCCATCGCCGCAGATGAAGTTATAAGAGCTTAAAGAGACCTGCTGACCTGGAAAAGTTAAACCTAGCCTTCCTTACCTCCATCAGTGTAAGGAGGTTTTCTTAGACTGAGCTAAACCGTCAAGTTGAAGCTTGAACCAGTAAGGATAAGGCAAGCCCGCATTTTTCGACGGCCATTTATGGAGTGCCTGCACCCAACATTACAGAGCCGGCCAGTACGGTATAGATAACTAACAACCACATAAAATTCTCATCTTCGCCATTTGTTTCAGGAATTGTCGTTAAATTTACTCTCTTGGACTTCCCTTCGCCATTTAACCACTTCAGTGAGATGGCATTTTTTTAAAATCTTCTTTCCGCTGCCACACGATTGATTCAGCTTGACACGGGTTATATATAACCTTCGTTAATCTTTTAACCTTCCGCAAAAAGAAAATCTTTTTATCTTCTCATTATCTTCTAATTATTCAACGGCGTCATATCCAAAATGATTCTTAAGATGAAGGGATGAAAAAGTGTAGAAGAAAGGTGAATAGAGAACAGACACAGGACAGCATTAGTGATGGGTAGATGTCCAGAGTGTCATACCTATTGTTATATTCCACACTGTACTCAAAACGTTGCGGCTGCTGGAATGAAGTAACGGGTACAGAACTCCGCATCTCCTCCAATCCCAAAGTGCTTTCTTGTTTCTGTTCTATTCATCTGTTATTTCTGCACTTTTCCATCCACACATTTTGAAACTTTTAGAATAAAGGTTTGTTTTCCAGTTTATGATATTTTTAGGAAGCTACTAAATACACATTAGTTATACTATAAAACAAATTTCAACTGCATGATCATCACTTACGCAATCACTGGCACATTATATATAAAAGTTTTACCTGGAATGGGGTGACATGAATCGGGGAGTTTTCCATATTCTGAAAACTCTGAATGCTATAGGACGACTTTAGTCTGTAATTTGTGTACTGCTGTCTCGATTGCTGCTCTTCGTATGATACATCCCCGGTTACTAAGAACCGTTTTGGTGCATAACACACTCGTGTAAATACTTTCGTTTTAGAGTTATGACTGAGGAAGAAGAACAAGATAATTCTTTTTGCAACCCGATTTCGCGACTACCACGGTGGTTAATTGAGATTTGTAACTAACTTTGCTCTTAAATAGCAGAGGTCTATTAGTCCTTATGCTAAAAGCTGGGCTACGGAAGCGTTTTGATGGGCGTGCCACTCTACCCTATATACCGGACGTCATGTTGAATCAGCGCCATCCCTATATAAAAATCGCTCCCCCGATTACTGATAATTGGCTTTAATAAACTGAATAAAGCTGTTTGGTTATAACAACACTAAAATGGATAAAATCACCTGGGAGTGTGAAAAAGCAGACTAACAGGTTATCGTGAAGAAAATGTTGAGGTTAAGAATGGGTCTGAAAGACATACGGACATTGTTATCTCTCTGTCCTCCCTCTTCCGTCTCTTAATAAATAAATAAATAAATAAATAAATTAATTAATGCGAAGTATGGACTTTATTGTTTGATCTAGCCTGCGTCAGACGATTATATTCAGCTCAGTGTAATCCACCATAAAAAAAAAAAAAAACGCCCATTCCCTCCGAGATATGCCATTTTATTGCAATTCTTCCTCGTACCGTACGATTTTATTGAACTAAGAATAACATAGCAGTGAAGCGGCCAATAAAGGTCACATCTAACCCATCCACTTCAACAAGCCTGTCGTAAGCTGAAGAAAATCGCCAAATAATATCAAGAACATAAGTAAATTGTATCCTCAGGCTGAAAAATGGTCTAGATTTTAGTTTTGCCCGAAGAGCTAACCTGAGGCAATTTTTATCCAGCCAGATGTAACCCACCGCAATTAAATGGTTAATCCCTCTTAGCCTGGGACACAAATCTGATTTTAATCTGCCTATCACAAAATACTTTGTCAGCTTTGAAAGAACTGAGGGATTCATTCATTCTTTCCGAAGCTGAATAATACTTTTGAAGGAGAATAATACTGTAATATGATGAAGAGTTAATGTAACTCCTTATAATGCTCTCACCAGACTTTCATCTCCATTCATTTCCTTGAAAAATCATACATTTTGTTTTAATATAATTAACTGGAGCATGGAAGCTGAAGTTAGGGTAAATAATTTGCCTCAGTAACCAGAGACCTGAGAGAAAGGGGGAGAGACGGGAGAGATGAGGTAGAGGAAGGAAAATTGGGGGGATTGTTGCCAAAAACTTCCAGAATACTGAACACCCCAAATCAATATAATCCTACTGGATGCAAATAGCCTACCTATTAGAATGCACATCACTTTGAATAATAAAGGTGATTGCTAAGCTTATCATTTAAAACTGCCTTGACACGGCTTGGAGATGAAACAATTATTATTGTGGAGAAAAACGAACATTAGAAACTCACTTGACCAGTTACTCTTTTTTGTCAAATTTGGCTAAATGAACGCATGATCAAGTGATTTTTCATTTTATTTAAATGTCATACTCTGACAAATACATACACGGACAGTAATACACAATAATGATATCACAGCAGATAATGTGGAACATTTTAACACTGTTCATCACTGTTGGACAGCCTCTTCTAAGAAGTGTCCACGCCGTGACGGTGTGCGCGAGCTGGACACAAATTTGCCCTTGTATGACAAGACCTGGTAGTCTTAATGGCTTTGTGTAGAGCAAGAAAGAGTGGCTTCGCGTGATAGGAATGACTGGAGAGAAATTGTGAATGAATAAATGGTGACGGAGCCCTGAGGGAATATTCTCCCGCATTTGGTCTGATCAGCTGATCAGGTCAGGTGCGGGTAAGGGAAGGGGTCCATTATGATGCGGCAGAGGTAAATCACTTCTGCTGTCGGGACCTGTTGTGGATGTCGCCGATTGCACTGCGCAGTTGACCCTCATGCGGTGTGGTGAGATGAAGATCTGTCCCCTCTCCCCTTGGGGCTAAGATACAATTGAATGTGTGTGTGTGGATGAGTAAACTGGGCGTGTGTCGTCCTGTCTCGACTACCCTCCTTTCTTTGGGGGAAGCAGCCTAGGCATATAGACAAATAACGTTAATGGTAGGTGAGGGCGCTCACCATCCACTCACTTGGTGTAGTGGTGCTCTTGGGTGACTGCCCTTTCCTCTCTTCCTTCCTTCTTTCCTTCCGTCCTCTTCTGTCTTTCTTTCCTTCATTCTTTCCTCTTCCTTATGCCCACAGGTGACTCTACACTCCCTCTTCTGCCATTTTTTCCTTCATTCTTTCCCCTTGGTTCTGCCTGTGGGTGACTCTACACTGAGTGACAGGCCAAATGGTTTCCTGTACACCAGGTAACAATTTACTACTCTGGATGGTAACCAATTAGCCAAATTATGGCGTCTGGCGGTTTAGTGGGTAATTAAGGCGCTCCAATCGGATAAAGCCCGTGCAGAGTTATATCCAAAGGATGGTTGGAGTTTATTGATCACGTAATGCCACTCAGAGATGAGGCTGGTCACTCATCTTAAATGTCAGGACCAACTTATCTAGCCCTTCCACGCTCCTCACTGGGCAACACAGGATTAGATGATGATGATGATGATGATCTGTAACATATATCAAGATGCGTCTCTTTTACTCCTATTAGAGTATATGGAATTCTTCAATACTCAAGAGGTACTTGAGTTTATTAAATTTATTTCAAAGGCTACCAGCATTAGATTATGGTACTTTAACTGAACTTTGCTCTGCAGTTGGTTGGTTGTGCGGATAATCTAGATAAAACAACATCCCCCTGAGAAGGGTGAAAGGGATTTAGTTTCCCTAGGTGGAAGAGAAGGAGGGGGTCTGGGCATCAACGGACTGTGTGATTTTAGGCTTAAGGGAGTGTGAGGTAAAGCATTAGTGTTACTTGCGATGTCCTCGTGACTTGTGTACACCGCTGCATTCTATAATTTCCTCATTTTTGTTCTTTTGTTGGCTAGAAGGATGCCAACTTGTCGAAAAAGGCTTGAGTTGGCCACAAATCTGTCCAAGGTATTAATGAACATAATGTTATCTCTTTCACATATTTCTTTACCAGCTCCATTAGTTTCTAATTCTAAGATTTTGCAGTAGGTGTTGGAACTCAGTCTAGGCAGTATCAGTAATACTATTCAAATAACCGTTGTCTGTGTGCGCGTCTGTCCACATTTGACCCCCTCAGATTTCGACGTGCTATAATCAAAAGACGCGGAACGACCACTGACAACGATGATGTAAATTATAACTAGGTGCGGTCCGTTTGCTCGAGCCGCGGGCACTTTATGATCGATTTTTCGCCAGACATTAGGAATCCTCAACAGGTCATACCGATAGGTGGAATGAGCTGAAATTTCGCATGGCGATGCCCGGTATGTCAAAGCAGGTCCATGTCAGGTTTGATATCACTGCGTGTCTCTGGCCGCGTGGCAGGTAGTATTGTTCATCCCATCCTTATAATTAACGTTAGTCTTCGAGCAGGTCAAGCACGGTATTTGAAATCTCCGTATCCGGATGAACAATGGAACAATGCACGATGGGCCGTGAAACAAAGCTGCCAGTTGCTATGGCAACTCTGAACCACTTGACTAAATTGGCTAAGCAGACTCACAGATATCAGAACGGTAAATGGAAGCCATCCTTCTCTGTTAGGGCTTAACTGCTTAAGAGCAAAATGTACGAGTTAAAATCGAGAGCAAAGCCCGAGTGCCCTCAGCGTGCAAGCGATTAAGCGCTTGCATCATTTACTATGCATTTACTTGTCTTACCTTTCAATATTTTAGAGAGAGAGAGAGAGAGAGAGAGAGAGAGAGAGAGAGAGAGAGAGAGAGAGTGGGGGGGAGGGCTTTCTTCCTGACAACATCACATTTTTTTTCATTTAGAGAAATCCGCGTTGGGGAAAAGAAAGAAAACTTCAGTGATTAACGCTTAACCAGGAACTTAAAACAATATTTTCTTCCATTTAATATCACTTGCTCAGAGATGCTCACTGTGGCAAAGGGTTAGCCCATACTGTGGTGCTGACTTTAGATTTTGCTTTGCTCGTGATGCTTTTACAACGTTGCTTCTCAGACTAATATGAAGGACCCACATTTTTTCCAGTGTGCCGGGTATCGGTGCCATATTTGAGCAGTATAATATGTAGCATCACTAGTTTGTGCTGGAAATAATGTAATGGATCTAATACAATAACTGACACATCTTTTAGTGGATAAACAAATAAAACAGTATTACAATAAAAGATATTAAATCAGTCAGGCTCTCCTCACAAACGTATTTTTTAAAAAATATTGTCAAAAAGGACAACGAATAAAGCAGGGATAAAAATGTAACATATATCGGATATAATAAACCCCTAAAAATTAAGACATTATGAAAAAAAAAAAAAAAAACTGAAAGGAACAGTGAGAAGAATAATTTTGAAATTTTTTGTATACATGGAGAGTCATGAGAAGGATGGACGGTGAATTTGTTGAACGAAAGGCGATGATAGATTACGCGTGTGGGTGAGCGAATGAGAAGACAAGCGTTGGATGCAAGAGTGTGGAGAGGTTGGGGGAATGGAATCTCTAACCATCCCTTAGTGATGGCCAAGGTAAGGCTGCAAAGAAAATGGGTGAAGAGATGAAGGGGAAGACAGGAGGAAACAACTCCTGTGAAAAGGGTGGAGAAGTTGCAAGAGAGTGAGAAAATGGCAGAGTATACGGGCATAGTGGAAGCAATATTGGGAAGGTATGAATTAGAGCAGATGGAAGGGGTGGAAGAAGTATGAAAGATATTCACGGAAGAGATAGGCACAGCTTGCGAGGTGGTTTGTGGAGTGAGGGGGAGATGCGGGGTGTGCAAGGGACAACATGGTGGAGTGATGAGGTGAAATGAGCTGTGGAACAAAAGAAGAAGGCATATAGTGACTGGCTAGCGAGCAGAGGAAGGGGAGAAGATGAGAGAGAGAAGAGAGAGGTATATGTGAGCCGGAGAGGGGAGGTGAAGAGAGTGGTAATGGAATGTAAGAAGAGAGTGTATGGAGAGTTTGGGAGGAATCTGGGTGTGAAATGGAGGGAGAGTAAGAAACTGTTTTGGAAGGAGGTAAAGAAAGTAAGACAGTGTGAAAGGGGAAATAGTAGGGGAGTGAAAGATGGGAATAATAGATTGCTGATGGAGAAGAGAGAGAAAATAAGGAGATGGAAGGAGCACTTTGAGGGTTTGTTGAATGTAGAGCGTGAGAGCAGTGCGAGTATAAGTGGTTGGGGAATGGCTGGGAGAAGAAGAGGTGAGAGGAGGGAGGAAGAGATCAGTAGGGCAGAAGTAGTTGAAGCAATGAAGAAGATCAAGATGGGAAAGGCCCCAGGAATTGATGAAGTGTGTGGTGAAATGCTGCAGTGTGTGGTGAAATGCTGAAGTATGGGAGTGAGATTGTTGTGGAGTCGATATGGAAGTTGTGTAGATTGGCCTGGGAAGAGGGAAGGGTTCCAGATGATTGGAAATCAGGTATAATTGTTCATTTCTACAAAGGAAAAGGGGAGAGAGAAGTATGTGGTAATCATAGGGGTATTTGCCTTCTTAGTGTGGAAAAATATATGATAGAATAATTATTGATAGGGTTAGCTATATAACAGAGTAGCAAGTTGGAGAAGAACAAAGGGGATTTAGGAAGGGAAAAGGGTGTGTAGATCAGGTATTTGTTCTACGAAGTTTGGTGGAAAAGTATCTAGAGAAGGAAAAGAAACTGTATTATGCCTTCATGGTCTTGGAGAAAGCATATGACAGAGTAGATTGGAAGGTATTAAGAATATATGGAGTGAATGGGAAATTGTTGAGTGCTGTGAATATTATGTACGAGGGAGCTAGGGCTACGGTTTGAGTGGATGGTGAGCTGAGTGAGCTCTTTGATTTAAATGTGGGACTGAATCAGGGATGTGTGATGTCTCCATGGCTGTTTAATATTATCATGGATGGGGTTGTAAATGAGGTGCAAGGTAGGGCAGTGGATGTGGGGTTGGCTCTAATGAATGAGGGTAAGGTGCGGAAGATTCCAGTGTTGCTGTTTGCTGATGATACAGTATTGTTGAGTGAAGATGAATGGGAGTTGCAAGGTTTGGTGAATGAGTTTGGGACAGTGTGTAAGAAAAGGAATCTGAAGGTTAATGTAAACAACAGTAAATTTATGGTGTTTGAGAGGAATGAAGTTACAGAATGCACAGTGAGGTTGGATGGTGAGGATATGGGAATGTGAGTGCATTCAAGTACCTGGGTAGTGTGATGAGTTAGGATGGAAGTTTTGGGGATGAAGTGCTTGAAAGGGTACAGCAGGGAAGGACTGTTGTTGGTTCATTGAAAGCAGTGATGAGAAATAGGGAAATGAGTATGGAAGTTAAGAAGTCACTGCATGACAGTATTGTGATCCCTACCCTGACGTATGGAAGTGAGGCGTGGACCTTGCTAGAGGGGAACAAGTCAAGAGTGAGAGCAGTGGAAAAGAGTTACCTGAGAGGAGCATGTGGAGTGACATGGAGGGAAAGGTTGACAAATGAAGAAGTGAAAGAACGTTTTGGGGTGGATGTGGATGTGACTGAGAAAATTAGGAGCAATACACTGAGGTGGTTTGGACATGTGGCGAGAATGGAGAATGAAAGACTGACTAACAGGGTGTATGTGGTTCTGCATTGATTACTGCAAAGTCAGCTCTCTTACGAAAACTGATACCTACCCACTTCCTAGAGTAGACGATTGTTTCCATGCTATAGGTAGTGCTAAGTACTTAACAAAATTAGTTTTGATGAAGGGATATTGGCAAGTCCCTCTCATAGAAAGGGACCAAGAAATTTCCTGTTTTGTGGTTGGTGACAGTACTTATAAATGTAAAGTCATACCCTATGGTATGAAGAATGCTCCTGCCACCTTCCAAAGGCTGATGAATGATCTCACCCAGGGTTTGGATTGTTGTGTAACCTACATTGATGATGTTGTAATCTTTAGCAATACTTGGGAACAACACTTGAGCCAACTAGATGCCTTGTTGCAGAGACTGTCCTCTGCTAATTTAGTGCTTAATTTACCTAAGTGTGAATTTGTAAGGGCTCAAGTGCAGTACCTAGGTTATGTGGTCGGTTTAGGCCAAGTGAGTCCACCTGATGTTAGAGTTCAGGCCATAGTTAATTCTCCCAGCCCAGAAATAAGAGAGAGTTGCAACGATTTTTGGGTATGGTAGGATACTGTAGGTGCTTTGTCCTGAACTTCTCTGATCTTGTAGCTCCCCTCATTGATTTGTTAAGAAAAGGAGTCAAGTATGAGTGGAAGCCAGAATGTGAGGATGCCTATTCAAAAGCTAAAGCCATCCTATTAAGTCAACCAGTGCTTCAAGCTCCCACTTTTGACAGACCTTTTAAATTAGCTGTTGATGGTAGTGGCTTAGGGGCTGGCGCAGTTTTGCTTCAGGATAATGATCAGGGCTTTGAGATGCCTGTGTGCTATTTCAGCAAAAAGTTTAATAAAGCCCAAAGGAATTATTCAGCTATTGAGAAAGAACTCCTTGCACTCATACTTGCCCTTCAACACTTTTCTGTATATGTTGGTCCAGGGTCAGATGATGCTGATCACCACCCTCTGAAATTTTTGTCCCGATTTAAGGACAAAAATCTTAGATTGACCCGCTGGGCCCTATTTTTGCATTAATACTCCCTTGATGTGAGCCATGTTCACGGGGTCGAAAATGTTCAAGCTGATTGCTTGTCAAGAACTTAAAATTTATACAGTGTCCAGAAATTTCTCTTGGGAAATTTCTTCTCTCAGGAAGGGAGATGTTACTGGCTTAGTTACCCCAGTTGTGAGACAGAAATAGAAGAGGGAGATGATAATTGTACAGAAAAACGAGCCGCTGAGAAATCAGTTAATCTTTCTTATCATTTTCTGATCTGCGAGGGTCGAGAAAGGTTCGAATCCCAATGCAGCTGTGTTTGTTCAGTGGTCAGTGAGTCAGTGGAAGTAGATACAAATAGATATACTGAGATATACAGGAGATATACTGAGATGATTTGTCCATGTGTAGAGAATGGACAATGAGAAAATGATTGAAGAGAGTATGTGAGTGAGGTGGAGGGAGGGAGAGTTAAGGAAAAACCGATGATTAGACGGAAGGATGGACTGGAGAGATATATGACAGAGGGAGGTGTGAGTTTCAGGGAGAACGATCTAATGGCAGAAGACAGAGTGACAGAGAGATGATTTGTTTAAGATCACCCCTTACGGGACTGAGGTGTCTGGCTATATTTAGATGACATAATTATCAATATCCATGTCATGAAACGTATATTGCAAAGAAGTTCGAAAATTTATTAACAAAAAACACGAGAATGATTAAATGCTTATATTTCGCCAGCAATGGGGCAAAGCAAACTTTCTGTGACTAATATACATTTACAAAATTTCTTTGTAGGGCTGAAAGAGTCATCTAAGAAATAAATAAAATATGTTATTAAACACCAGCTTTTGATATTTTACTTTTTCTGTCCATTAAGTAACCCGTATAGCCTTTAATAAGTTGAAAACAAATTCGAGTATATTCATGTACTATATTATCAAAACAAAGGCCCATCAGTCAATTTTGTGGAATTAGCCAAGTAAGTTATAGTTTTAGCTCGGATTATTTGTTGGACTATCTGCCACTCTGTTACCAACACATGAAAAATTATTGGCTGGAGTTGCACCAAATATGAAAAAAAAAAAAAAAAACGAACAGCACAAAAAGAGTAAATGATGAAAAAGATTAAAGGCCAGGTCGAAGGGGGGAATGATCCTGCCATTTCGGAAGAACGTGCTCTGTAAATGTTGTTAATTTTTTCCTGCACTGTGGTGAATTACCTTAGCTTGCCTGTCTTTCATATCTAAGCCTCAAACTAGGCAGGGACCTATTGGTGGAATAGGTTATCTAAAAGCTGTTTACCAGTAGTAATAGCTAGTACAGGAAAAGAAATTATGACAACAGTTCCTTAAGGAGTTATATAGAAACATATTTTTTCAGACAAGAACAAAAATGTTAATCAAAGCAAGAAAATCTTCAAACACATGTTGCCAGCATCAGTGAGTTTTTTCCGACGTGTCGAATTGCTACAACACACACACACACACACACACAAAGGCTTCTAGAGTGTAACCAAGAGACAGTACACTGTCGATGAAACAGAGGTAATGGCCAAGTAACTGCTAGCCACGACGGTTTTTCTCAACTGCATGGAGGTTTGTATCATTTTTTCCTACAGTCTTCGAGTTGGAATGTATGTGTGTGTGTGTGTGTGTGTGTGCAATCGTGTGTCCAAGTGGGTTTGTTTTGGGGTGACATTTCTCCTTTACTATCGTTGTGTAATTCTGATATGAGGATCCACAGGCCTATATTTTCGTGGGTTAATAGACTGTCTAGCACCACCTCCTCGCCAGCTTATTTCACGCAGTGACACTTTTATATTTTCTCTCACGTGATTTATGCGAACTGTTTCGATACTAAAGAAAGTTTTGCCTTGTGGGCCTTCATCCCCCTCACCCTTATCCTTCGTCTCTTTTAAGTTTTGCACTCTTATCCATAGTTTTACGCTCTTTTATCCTTCATCCTCCTTCTCTCCGAGCCGCCATACTGGACAGACGTCCTGCTAGACTGCTCTGCGAATACCCACAGCTAAGTGCTTGTTTCAGTGTTTTGCGTGTGTGATTACGATAGTGTGATAGTCCTGAGTTTGGGTGAGTGATCTGGTTGACTGTCTGGTCGCTAAGTGTATTTTGTGAAGTGTAAATACGGATTGTTCAACGTCTGTGAGTGTTGTGGATGTGTGTTTGATTGGCTTTGTTACTTCAGCCGTCTCCCGCCAGAGGGCCAGACGAGTTACCCTTGGAAAACCATAGGAATGTGCGCTTTGTATTTTTATTTTTAGGTCTCAGAACCAATTTAGTGTTAATGAATTAAGATAGGACTCTCTACTATACCAGTGATCCATTATTTTATCACAGTAAACGATAATTTAGCAAAAAGAGGGACGGCGTCAGCGTTTGTTTACATTTTCGACACCCGGCAGTCTAGTTGTTATTGTTATTGCCCAGCAATTTCTTTTTTCTTTTGTTTCCTTTTTACTTGCACTACTTTTTACAGTGAAATATCTTTCCCATTTCTATACAGGCAGGAAATTATTGTATCTTCATATGTCGTGACTTTTCAGGAAATAATTAACTTGTTTGTGCATTGTATGACCGTGTTGACTTATATTGCAGATTGTAGTATAATTTTATTTCCCCATTCCAGGTAACGGATAACTTTCCTTTCATTGTAATAGATTGCTGATAAATACTCTGTAGGTACATTGCCAACCAGTAAGGTAGTCATTCCTACATTATTATTATATTTCAGATTGTAGTATAATTTTATATCCCCATTCCAGGTAATGATTAACTTTCCTTTCATTGTAATAGATTGCTAATAAATACTCTGCAGGTACATTGCCAACCAGTAAGGTAGTCATTCCTACCTTATTAATTATTATATTTCAGATTGTAGTATCATTTTATTTCCCTAATCCAGATAACAATTAAGTTTCCTTTCAGAATGCCGCGGAACATCATTTGTGTATCCTGCTCCGGTAGTTTTACTGGATCATTTTATATGGACCGTTCCAATGTTTGCAGGATGTGCAAACTACGTCAGAGCTTTGAAGATAAGCTGACCGAGGCTACAAATAAAATTAACAGCCTGACCCAGAAAGTTGACGTGCTTGAGGAGTTCATTGCGAATAATGTTGGTCATACTGTGGATGTCAGCCCCACTGCTCGGCCAACCGCTGTCCAGGCTGACCATCCTCCTCCCACTGTAGTTACTTCTCCCCCCACTGTACAGAACGAGTTTCAGCCAGTCCGGAATGGTGCCAGGTTTGTGAGAAAAAGGAGCATCATTCCAGTAACCACTTACAACAAATTTCAGATTCTCACGGAAGTTGAGGAAGAGCCCCACGAGGCGCGGGTTGTTGGGGACTCCATCATCCGTGGTCAGTTGGTGGAATTTTGCGGCAGGGCACCCTCTAAACGAAAGCGTTTTTGTATTCCAGGTGCAGGAGTAGACGATGTAACGGAGGCTGTGGAAGATGTTTTTGAGAATGCGGAAAATGACAGCCTTGTTATCATTCATACAGGTACAAATGATGTCATGCAAACCCGATCGGAGGAGCTGATGGAAAAGTACAGAAAGATGATCCGATGCTACAAGGAGAAAACTAATCATATTTTAATTTCAGGCATACTCCCAAGGATCAATGCAGGGAATGCCTTCTTCAGCAGAGCATTTAGTGTAAATAACAGTCAAGACACTTTGCGTACAGGAAGGAGTTGAGTTCATCGACACGTGGAACCAGTTCTACGAGCAGCGAACACTATTTGCGAATGATGGACTGCACTTGAATGCTGTTGGTTCTGCCCGTCTCGGTCGTTTGCTTAGTGATGCCGTAAGTTTTTTCTGGAGAAAAAACAGACATCATGGGAGGCAAACGTAGACGTCATGCTGCCCGTCAAAACAGTATGTAATGGAAGCTCCTCACATTGGAAAAGAAAACATATTAAAGCTATTCTTGTTAATGCGCGTAGTCTACGTAATAAATTTTCTGATTTAGAGGCCCTTGTCTTTACCGACAGTTATGATGTAATTGGTATAACAGAATCCTGGCTAGATACTGAACAGAGAGATTTTCTAGCAGAATTTAATTTACCAGGCTATCACATTTTCAGTAGCGAAAGGAAGAATTGAACAGGGGGTGGTGTGTTGTTATACATCAAATCAGGATTTCATCCAGTCGAAATTACCAAGCCATGTATTGAAAACATTAACACTATTTACATTCAGCTAAGAAATGAATCCTGTCATAAAATCAACATCGGGGTAATTTATCGTCCACCCGGTCAGCCACTCAACATCGATAACGAAATCTACAATCAAATTGCTGAAATATCTTGTACACAAAGCACGGTAATATTTGGTGATTTTAATTTACCAGTTCCAAAATGGGGAGAAGCCCTATCCTCACACACTGTCCTCACACACTGTTGCTGTCCGCAACAAGGAGAGGGCCTATAAGAGGTACCGGAGCCAACCCACCCCTGAATCACACCTTTTATATATTTCTGCCCGGAATCATGCTAAGTCTGTTCTTCGCTCTGCTAAAAACAATTTCATCCGTGCTAAAGGTTCCCAACTCTCCAACTCGAATTCTTCTTGCTCCTATTGGCACCTTGCCAAAAACCTTTCTAACAACTTTACCTCATCATCCTTCCCTCCTCTTTTCTACTCTGATGGTTCTGTAGCTATTTCTTCTACTGATAAAGCAGATCTCTTCGCTCAGACTTTCTCCTCCAATTCCACCTTAGACGATTCCTGTGCTATTCCTCCATCACTTCCCCCCTCTGACTTCCTATTGTCTGACATTAAGATTTCTTCAGCAGATGTGTTCTCTGCCATTACTGGCCTCAATACTAAAAAGGCATACGGTCCTGATGGAGTCCCACCTGTTGTCCTCAAAAACTGTGCTTCTGTTCCTACACCCTGCCTAGGTAAACTCTTTCGCCTTTGTCTCTCAACTTGTACCTTTCCTTCTTGCTGGAAGTTTGCTCTCATTCAGCCAGTCCCAAAGAAGGGTGACCATTCCCAACCCTCCAACTATCGTCCAATTGCTTTAACATCCTGCGTAT
>JAGKTI010006525.1:0-14811 GCA_018397915.1 Birgus latro
AGTTTCAGGTCGCGAGCCACGTCCGGGCAGAGGTCAGGCGAGGTCGTAGTGAAGGTGAGGGGGCGGGTGGGGGTGTGTGGAGGATGGGGGGACGGGGAGCAGGGCCTACCCCACCCACCAACACCACCAGGAACCACAGGACACCCACGTACACTCACAGAGGCCACCACCACCTCCTGTAGCACACTAGTGGGGGGTCTTCGTAACATACAAGGTGAGGCATCAGTCAAAATAAATAAATAAATAAAATAAAAAATAGTTTGGTTCGTCACTGTGATGTATGATTTATAAAGGACACAGAATTTAAATGCATTATCTCAGTATTTACTCTTTTTAACTCCTTCACTCTTCTGTCGTTTTCTCTATTATATTTTGGGTACCGTCAGATTATTTTATTCGGTACAGGAGATAATTTTGGAAGTGGGTGAGATAGACTATTGCTTTCATTAAACCATTGACCACGAGGGTGCTCTCCAAAAGTAAATAAAATCGTCTGATAGCTAAAGGAATGAACTAAAAAGGGACGTCACCGAATTGAAGGGATTATTTAGCCTTTTTGTCGCCATGTAAGGCAGAGTAAGCTTTGTGTTTACAGATGTCACGTGAGGGTGGGTGTGGCCGGGGTGGTGGTGGTGAGGGTGGAGGTGGCAGCAGCAGTGTGGGTCCTCAGCCATTCCCACAGTTCTACCCCATGATGGGTTACCAGGGGTCCTCTCCAGCGTGGTACCCTGCCCACCCAAGTACCGGGGCCACCGCCCCATGGGGTCCTGCCTGGAACCCCGCCATGGGATACCCTGCGCCCACCCCCTGGACATCACCACAGGCCGCCGCCCCCGCCCCCACATCTGCCGCCACCTCCACTGCCGCCCCGCCAGATGAGTACACGGTGGACACGCTGCGGCGAGTGTACAGCGATGATGACGGTCGTGTGGAAATCCAGCGAGTGAAGGTGCGACGCCACCAGGAGCCAGGGGCCGTAGCAATCCCGACAGGACCAGATGCCATGTCTGTAGTTCCTGTTTCCAACTTCCCTCTCAATGAGCGACGACCTCCACCGAGAAAAAACCGGCGGAAACAGCTACCGGCGTTAACATCGAGCCCCGGCCCAGCAGGCCCCTATCCCTGGTATCCTTACGTACCCTGTGTTCCATACCCTTACCCTTACCCGTACTACATGGGCGGGTGTGTGTGGCCGCCTTGTGTACCGCCTGCATCAGTGCCAGCGTGGACAGGCAATGCAGGTGAGAGAACATCATCCAGGCAAGACTCCCTGCCCGCCACGTTGGACTCCCAGCGGCTAGAATCCCGTGCCTCCCTGCCCTCCAGAGACTCCCTGTCCCCTGCCTTGCCTCACTCCCCCTCCCCCACCACAGCCTCTCACCACCCTGACCTCAGTGTGGCTCCCTCAGACAGTGTGTCAGTTCGTGGCCTCAAGCAAGATTCCTCACTGCGGCGGGCCCTCATGAGTCCCACACCGCCTCCACGCACCAGGAGTCGCGCATCCTCAGATTTCCGATCATCCAGTGACATTGGGAAGACACAGGAATGGATGTTGGGACTTCAGAGAGCCTTAGCTGCTTCCGACGTCACTGACAAATCCTCCTTCCAGACTGCGCCCTCTGAGGTGGTGATATACAAAAAGATCCCTCCAGTTAGGAAGCGCAGGAAAATGAGGCTAGAAAATGCGAGCGACAAAGGTGACATGGGGAGTGTGAGTGACATGCAGAGTGTTGTGTCAGATGGGACTTTTGATGAATCCTTAAAATTAAGTTCAGAGCTCACCTACGCTTTTAGAAAACTCGAAAGATCAGTAGACGCCTTTAAGACGGAGATATCCATTGACTCATCGGTACACAGTCCCGCCCCTTCACCATCAGTCGACATCATTCATTCCAGTGGGGAAATGACGCCTATGGAAAGGAGTGTAACTGCTCCCCCAGCCTCAGACATCGCCCTCCTCTTGGCCAAAACCGAAGAGCTGGAGCAAAAGGACAGCGGAGCACCAGCTGAACGAACCATGTCACCTTGTTCCGTCTCCTCCCTCCCGGCTTTGGGAAACATTGTGACGGATTCAACACCAGACGTCTCTACTCACCAGCCTGTCTCATCTCCCCAACACCCCCCACCTACAGACATCCATTTCCAGCCTTCCCAAGTCATCTCCACCACTCTTCAGCTATCTCCCTCCATCACCACCACCACCATCTCCACCAGGCCAGAGGAATCACCAACCATAACTCAAATCTCACCATCCTTGAAAGAAAATGGAAACCAGATACCAATAATTTCGGCACAAACAGAAGCAAAAAATTCAATTCCAGCTTCTGTAGCGCCACACACCACACCTGCCACGTCTTTAGTATCAGAGGATCAAGTTTCGTCTCCTCGAGTTGAAGATCAGACAACGGAATCAACAGAACCAGAAGTGATAGTAACAGGCAACTTGAAACTACCATTAACAGAGAAAAAGGAGCCAACAGAAAACGGAGGAGCTCAGACAGGAACAGCAGTATACATAACAGCAGCAACAGCGCCTTCAGCAAGCACAGGTGACTCGACAAAACCAACAGCAGTGGAAGCGACAGCACCACCACCATCGGAAATGAGAGTCGGGGAAGCAGCAGACAAAAAGGCAGCAGGAGACAAGGAAGGTACAGCAGAAGGCGCAGCAGGGGGAAGCAGAAGTGGAGAAACAGCCTTGAAAGTAGGAAAGGAAGCAGATGGAGGGGGAGGTACGAAAATGAGCTTGGAGGATGAAGGTCGGGAGTCGAGGGCGAGCACATCCACCAGCTTCTTCTCCACCCGACCCTCCGACGATGCACTGGTCCACGATACCGACTCCACCGACATCCACCTCCCGACCACAGACGCCGCAACGACAGCTGATGAGGTGAGTGGATTATATATATTTTTTCACCCGAGGGAACTGCCCCACTGCTACAACATGAATATTAAGGGGTGGTTACGTGGAATTTGACGGGTCTTGCTGGGTACTCGACAAAGTAACCCTCCAGTCGAATTACACTTACCTATCAACTGAGCTGAAAGTAATTGGTGGATAATGTGGAATGATGTCTAGCTGTCTGCCTTTCTTTCTTTATAGACGCACTTCCTGTTGAGTATCACGCTCCTCCATATACAAATAATTTAAATCACCCTCTAAGTACTTTTTAACCTCGGAAATCTCACCAGGTATCAGAACAAATCTACTTTAATAACTTCCATCCACCTCCTTGGCTTACCATGCCTCCTCCTACCTTCAAGCTTGCTCACATACAGGCACAATAAATCGCTGAGGAACAAGCTTTAATGAATTCCAAGTCCAACGGAGATATTTGAAAATGTATTGTTTCGACAGGAGGAAGATGGTGGCGATGGCGCTGGAGTGGTGGAGGCAGCGCAGTGGGTGCTTCAGGGCCCTGGTGATACTCCACTCCTCACATCCACACAGGACCCCAGGGATGCGTGGAGGGCTGAGGTCAGGTAGGAATAGGCCAGTAATTTCCAGGTGATCCATACTGACGCCTGGTGGTTTAGTGGGGTAAGATGTTCCAGTGTGATGATCCGTGGAGCGACTGGAGTTATAGCTCATATAATGTCACTCAGGGAAGGGGGACTGGTCAACATATCAGAACTAAAAGGCCCAGTCCCAGGTTTTATGCTTTTTAAGGGGCAGTAAATGACTGGGTGATAGACTGAATTATTATAACAAGTGGATTAAATAAATGGGGAAGAAAGGCAGGAAAGAACAATGTATCTATGAGAGGGACTAACATAATGACAAATCTTTCCCTCAGTGTTTACTCTAGTCAGTCAGTACGTCAGTTCAGTTACTCCAGTTCATTTCTGTCATCTCCCCGGCAGTCTGTGGCGCGCCCGGCTGGTGGTGTCTCTGTGTAAAGGCCGTGGGCTGGACCGACAAGACTGGGCCACATTCCACCTGCTGGTCCACCACCCACTCACGCTGGACCTGAAGCTGTCGCTGCTACACGCGCCTCGCCTGTGTGCCGCCAATGCCGCCACGGGCCCAGCGCTGGTGCAGATGGCGGCGCTGCACCTGGCCCAGTACGGTGAAGCACTGCTGCAGCTTGAAGACACACGACAGTCGGGATGGCGCGCTATACACCTTGGCCCTACCTTACCATGGGCACCTGTCAAGGTTGTATGCCTCCTAATTAATATTTACTCTTTACCAAACTCATAACAGTCATTTATACACAAATTGACTTTACAGCTTTATCATTTAACAGTCATTTTCCTAAACGATGTAGGCTACTAATACCATTTTGTAACGTGAATGTGAGAAAGTAATAGTTATACATAACCTCAAACATATCCAACATGGGCACCATATGCCACATAAAATTATCTGTTGAGCTTGAATCAAAATATATATACATAATTTATCTAAATAGCCTCATTTGACGGTAGGATATGTGAAACAAAGTAATTAAACTTCCCAGCACCTCTAAAGGTTTATATAATTATCTTACACTAAAATATCACTTAGTATCTTTGGCTGCAGGGGCGCACCTATAGGTAACATTTGCCCTTTAATGAACTGTTCTTGGTTAGCTCCTTGTGTGGTTGTTACCTTCTCTCCCATGATTGCAGGGCGCGGTGGAGGTGCTGCTCAACCTCGGGTACGTGACACAGGAAGATGGCAGCGTCCTTAAGTACCCACGGCGGGGAGGGCCAGAGACGTCGGTGGTGGCACGGCTCACGCTGGACCTGCTGGTGCTGGGTGAGGAGCTGCGTCTGTACCTCACCTCCACCCACCAGTACCCAGCCAACATCTCCAGGCTCTTCATGCACGGACCACCGACCTCCCCTGTACCCCCAGAACTCACCCACAGACCACCATCGTCTACAGGAAGCTTCGTCTCAGCGCCCTCTGAACCTCCTGCTGTTATGGGGCCAGAAAGCAGGGCCTCACCCATTACAACTGACGAAGACACTGAGACCCTGCAAGCATCCGTCCACCAGGTCAAAGAACAGGCTAAGAAATTAAAGCAAAAATCTTCATCTGAGGAGGAGATTACTTTGAAGGAAGATACTGATATGGTATCTAAGCAACAGGAGCAAAAAGAAGTGGTCAAAGCAGAAGACAAACCACAAGATAAAGTTCCGCCGCCAACTCCACCACCACACGGCACAGAGCCACCACATCTGGGCTCCACCAAGTCCCTAGTCATGCCCTCTGATGACAGATCGTCCCTGAGTAGCAACATGACCAGCCTGCCTGATTTGGTGTCCATCAGCTCCACTTCGCTCTCACAGCAAAGCGAGACAAACCGCTTCTCCATCACGTCTAGCAGCACTGATACTGTTACACCCAGAGCGACACCAACACCACCCACACCTACACCCGGAGACACACCACCCACACCTACACCCGGGGGCACACCACCCACACCTACACCCAGAGTCACACCAACACCTCATGAGCCTTCGCCTAAAGCCACACCAGCGCCGCCTACACCCACACCAGGAGGCACAGATAACCCAGAGGAACACATATACGAGGAGATTGATGTGATCCGTGCGCAGGTCCAGACAATCCGAGCGTCCAGTGTTCCAGCCGAGACAGTCCCGCCGCCACTGCCACCCAAGAAGAAAGTTGGTTCAGCGGGTGAGGACGATTCCAGTCTGAGCCAAACTTACCCCCAGGTGGAGTGGACGTCTGCATCGATGCCTGGGTCCTTGCGCGGGGGCTCCACAAGTGCTCGGAGGAAGAAGCGACGAGCACCCATGCCTCCAGAGTTCATGGCCCCAGACTGGAAGCAAAATCAGAAGGAGAAGGAGAATGGCGGCCCCATGATTGAGCATAAGGTCAATAGGGAAACTGCTGTTAAGAAAAAGGCTGAATATCGACGCTCACTTAATCCATTTTACGAAGAAATAGACTCAGTTCAGGAAAAGGTGAAGCAGCTGGAAGATAACAGTACTCAAAAACGCGAAGTGGATCCGGTGGACAAAAACGTCGATGGAAATCCGTTCGTGGAAAAGCGGGTGGCATCTGGGTACGTAGGCAAGAATCCGTTTTACGAGGACGTGGATTTACTGCGGAGACCAAAGGAGAGTCAGGACATCACAGCCGATAAACCAGAGGAGCAGTCGATGGGAACGGTGTGTGGCGTGGGCTCCCTTTCCCAGCTTCAGGACGATTCTTTTATTGTCAGGCCCAAACGTCGAGCACCCAAGCCTCCCAGCACGTCTCAACATGTTACTCCACAATCAGGAATAGCACCACAGTCTACCACAGGACAGCCAACAGTGCCACAGTCTACCACAGGACAGCCAGCAGTGCCACAGTCTACCACAGCACAGTCAGCAGCACCACAGTCCACCACATCACAGTCGACAGCACCACAGTCTACCACAGCACCGTCAACCACACCACCAGCAAACGCACCTCAGACGAACGCAGACTCTACCCCATCAAAATCACGAACATCACCTCCAGCATCAACGGGACTACCAAACAGTGACAAAACAGAAAGCGGAAATAAAATCGCTCAAAAAACAGAATCAGGATCACCAGAGAAGAAAGAAGTCACCAACGGCCTTGATAAACTTAGTGCAGGAAATAAAATCCAGGAAGAACACATTGCAGATAAGCCAAAAGATAATGTTGAGACACAGAAAACACCCACACCAACAATAGCAGTTAATAACGAAGGGAGGAAGCCCGAGGAAGGGAAACAAACCACTCCAAAGCTCAGTCGCGCATCTCAACAACGTCAGTCACTTCCCCATCCCAGAAACCCTCCTCCTCCCCCACCAGCTACAACCAAGACGGAGACACAAGCCGTAATTAGCAACGCACAACCAGCGACCACAACAACAACCAGCTCTTCTCTCGTCCCACCCAAGCCTCCATCTTCCTCTGTCCTGGAAGAAATCCCTTACATAGATGCCAATGAAGTGAGATCTGCCAAGGCTAAAAAACTCTCCCCACTGCGTCAGTTCCTAAATCAAGAACCTACAGGAAAGCCTCCAACATCTCCATCCACCTCCAGACAGTCATCCCTCCTTCGTGGGATGGAGCACAGCGTCCCCTTCATAGATGAGTGTGACCTGCCCCCCGATTGCCCTCCCCCACTCCCCCCAGGCCCCCCTCCAGAATCCCCACCCGAAACCCCTCACAACTCCCCTCCAGAAACCCCACACACGTCCCCACCTCCTTCTCCCCACGCCTCTCCTCCTTCATCTCCACACCCCTCTCCATTACGACCCCTACCTGCCCTACTGTCTCCCTCTCTCATACGCACAGCAATAGGAGGAAAACCGTCAAAAGAAGGATCTGAAAAACAGGAAATTGATAAAAACGGCGACATAGCTCCCCCAATCCCGCCAAAAATCACCCAGTTGGAGGTTCTACCAAAATCCGAGACCTCTGGAGCAACGGTACCTCCAGAAGTGGTACCGAAGAACGCGCAAAAACAGACTCCATCGTTATTAGTAAAGATCGTGCAAAAACCAGCACCTCCACCACCACCACCACCAGCAACATCAAATCCTGACACACACGAGCCATTGTCAGGGACCCATTCAGTACAAAGCTCCACGTCGGAAGAGAGATATGAAATTCCAGATACGTCCCGCGCGCCACCACCGCTCCCGCCACAACCACCACACTCGAAAACCAAGGAAGCCCAGAAGCCCTACACGCCACAGCCCGGCTCTGGGAGGTATGAAGTCCCCGAAGCACCGAGGGAGAAGGAGAGGGCTTCCAAAATACAGGAGGCAGAGGAGCGATACGAGATTCCTGAGGTGGTAAAGGAGACCCCGCTGAAGAAGGGAGCAAATGGCGCGGTACGTTCCTTTGTGATTTTTCTTAGATGATGTGTTTCTTTGGAGATTTTCTTGGCTTCGTCCTTGAGGCACTGGGAGACGTTTCATTCTTTCCTTTTGACTCTTTGGTCTGTGTTCTCATCGGGTATGGAAGCTCCCCAGCACCTTTTCCTTAGCGATTTGTTTTTATTATTACACCTTACTTTCTTCTGTTACATAAATCATTCTAATATAACCATACCCAGCATAAATAACGTATAAACGGATATTAATCAACCATATCCAAAAATAAATCGCTAAGGAGGGGGTGATAGGGAGCTTCCTTACCCGACGAGAATGAACAACGAACGATCACCAATAGCAGAAAAATTTGAAACTTTTTGACTCTAACCGAAAACATTTCAAAATCTAGTATATCTCCAGTCGTATATTACAATTTTTAGCACAGTTCTCATTGATTACAAATTTAGTACAATTTTTCTGCCAAAATTTTTAGTACAATTTTTATTACAGTTTTTAGTACGATTTTTAGTACAAATTTTCTATTACAATTTTAGTACAATTTTTCTGTTACAATTTTAGTACAATTTTTCTATTACAAATTTAGTACAGTTTTTAGTACAATTATTCTATTAAAATTTTTAGTACAATTTTTCCATTACAGTTTTTTTTTTTTTTATCATAGCCAAGAAAGTCTCCATAGATATTTTAAAGTTTTTTTCCCCTCAGTTATAAGATCCCAAAAATTGTCCTTCAGCCCGAGGACGTTCGATACTGTTTTCACTCTAACGTGGTCCAGATTTTCGTCCTTTGGCAGCTTATTTCACGTAGCTCAGTGTCTGAAAGGGCAGTACTACGGCTCTATACCCTTCCCACAGCACTTCCTCGTGACTAGCACCGTGTTCAAGTGTTAGTCTATGGGTACAGTTCAGAATTCAAGACGGAGAGACGGTAATTTTTGGCCAAGTTAGTGTTTACTCTTAACTCGGCGTAAAATTGCCATCTCTCGCCAGGGATTAACTCCAGAAAATCATGCTAGTCACGAAGAAGTGCTATGGAGAGGACGTGGAGCCGCAGTATTGTCTTTTTTTTTTATACTACTGAGTTAAGAAAGCTCCCTAACACCTTTTCCTCGGCGATTTATTTTTGGATATGGGTGGTTAATGACTTATGACAGAATACGGCGATAGTGGAAGGATTTATGTAACACAGTACTGTAAGGTGTGATAAACAAAATAAATCGCCAAGGAAGAGACGTTAGGGAGCTACACCATGGTTTGAATATTTCCTGAAGTGGAGCTGATACACACGCGTGCCTCAGCCCCCTTCCTATCCCCCAAAAGGATGATGGTGGAAGGCAGAAGGGTGATTTTTAGCCTGCATTCCACTTGAGCATGAAGCAACAACAACAAAAAACAAAAACAACGACATCACCACCACCACCACAACAACAAAAAGGATTCCACCACCACCATCAACAACAATTACTAGTACTACTACTACTACTACTGCTACTACTACTATTACTACTACTACTACTACTACAACTACTATTGCTACTACTACCTGCATTATTTTTGCCACTGTCACTGAGGAAATAAATTACTCAAAGCTTAGCCCAATGAAGCGGAGTGTTCCTATCCAATTTTGAACCCAAACTGCATGATGGGACAATTTAAATTTGAATTAAGCACAGCACCCCACTAAAAACTCCCCTGGTAGTATCTTGTGTGTTGCGGGAACGGCTCAGGCTGCTGGTGTGGTCGTGGGTGTGGTAGTGGGAGGGGTAGGTAAATAAATAATGCAGGCTAGGAACTGATAACACCGAATGAGATGACCGTAACACAGGTGGGTGTGGTAATGTCCATTGCCAGACGCCTTAATCCCATAAGGGGTAGCCACAAACAAATCGCCTCCATGTCGCTCTGTCCCCCGCCATTTCACTGTCCTGCTCCCAGCACACACACCCCTCTCTCATATACCTCTCCACTCCATCCCTCCATCTCATCCTTGGCCTCCCCCTCCCTCTCCCCCCCCTCCACCTCACTCACATACACTCTCCTCGTCAGTCTCTCACTCTCCATCCTCTCCACATCGCCAAACCACCTTAACGTGTTTCTCCTAACGCTTCCCATCACATCCTCAACCACACCACAACGCTCCTTCACTTCCTCATTTGTCAGTCTGTCTCTCCATGTGACTCCACAGGCTCCCCTCAAATAACTCATTTCCACTGCTCTCACTCTTGGCTTCTATCAAGAGTAAATAAATAAATGATACCCTTGGACACTGACATCGCAAAGCCGCCCCTGCAACACACCATAAATCACCCAGTGGAGTGCAGGACGAGTCTTATATATGGGCGACCCTCTAAATCCAATTCCAGCCTCATTATAAATATTCCTACGGCTCAGAAAAAAACAGTGGGGGAAAATTTGCGTGTGTTGTGCTTTCGTAGTGTTGGTGGCATGACGCTGGTTTCTCTCTCTCTCCCCACAGACCTCTCCCCCCGGCAAACCCTCTTGCACGCTACTCTGACAACCAAACTGTCAGCGTAAGTTTTTTTTTTTTTTTTTGCCTGCTTCTTGCTTGCGTTGTTAAAAAAAAATAATTAAATAAATAAAACTGAGTACGCCAAGGTGTCAACAAGCCCCCCCTGTTGTTCTTAACCCCTATCTGTCTGACTGAGGAGACCCATCAACCACAAGCAAGCAACCCTCACTGCAGAGCTCTCTCATACAGCGAATCACCACAACGAGGCGCGAAGAAGAATGTGGAGGTATGGTTCCTGGATGGACGCCACATATGCTTCTCCACTCAGTTTCCAAGAATCATAACAGGCTCCCACATCACCCTGTTATTTGGTTATATGGTTACCACCCAACGTTGTAAATGGTTATCTGGGTTACAGGACGCCATTAAGCTTGTCATTCAGTATACAGTTTTTTTCTACACTGGGCTACGTGAAATAAACTGCAAAATTACGAAAATGTGGGTCAAGTTAAAATAAAAAGTGAAATTCCAAGAAGCCCATAAAATTTCAGAGCTTGCCTATACTCTGGCGGACTCAGTTTTAATAATAAGACCTTCTCCCCTTAGCCTAACACCTTTTCCTAAGCGATTTATTTTATTTATTTTCTTCATTACCCCTGATTGCCTTCTTCTGTGTTGCATAAATGGAAGCTACCCAACACCTTTTCCTCAGTGATTTATTTTCTTCGTACCGCCTTACTGCCTCCCCTCTGTGTTGCATAAATGGAAGCTGCCTAACACCTTTTCCTCAGCGAATTATTATCTTCATTACACCTTACTGTCCCCTTGTATGTTGCATGAATCCTTCCAGTGTTATCCTACTTTGCATATATAACGTACAAAACTAAATTAGCCAGCCGTACTCAAAAATAAATCGGTAAGGAGGAGGTGTTAGGGAGTTCCCATGACGGACGAGTGACCGTTATCTCTTACCAGCTTATCATGCCCTTCATTATTGCTATCTCACAGGCTTTTAACTCTAGGAAAGCCTTTTGGTTGAGGAAGCTCCCTAACACATTTTCCTAAGCGATTTATTTTCTTCATTATACTGTCCACCTCCGTGTTACATAAATCATTCTAATATCGTCATAAATAACGTGAGAAAGGTTAACCAGCCATATTCAACTCTCAGATTTCGAGTTAAAACCGTATATATTTTTAAAAACTGAAAGTGAGTGTCTTTTTCCAGCATAGTGTTACACATGTTGGTCCTCGCTCCCATCAGTTCAAGAAGCTCCCTAACATCTTTTCCATACCGGTTTATTTTTGCGTACAGCCCATTAATACTCCCTTGTGTGTGTGTGTGTGTGTGTGTGTGTGTGTGTGTTGCCTTCCATGTTGGTGTTTAAAAGATAGAAACAATATACAAAAGAGCAATAAGGCGTCATATGGAAAATAAATCACTAAGGGAAAGGTGTTGGGGATCATACTTGAGTGGTTTGAATTTTGAGAATGTTCCAGTTCTGAATTTAAACGTAATAAACATAAATGCGCAATGGTGGAAATAAATGCGCAAGGATGAAAATAAATGCGCAAGGATGAAAGCAAACGCGCAAGGATGGAAAAATGCGCAAGGATGAAAATAAATGCGCAAGAGTGAAAAAAATGAGCAAGGATGAAAATGAATGCGCAAGTGAAAAAAAATGCGCAAGGATGAAACTAATTACGCAAGGAAAAAAAATAAATGCGCAAGGAGTGACAACAAATGCGCAAGGGAAAATAAACGCTGAAGAGTGAAGCTAAATGCGCAAATGGAAATAAATGCGCAGGTGGAAATGAATGCGCAGGAGTGGAAATAAATGCGCAAGTGAAGCGAAATGTGCAAAAAGTGAAAATGTGTGCGCAAGATGAGAATAAATGTGTAAGTGGAAATAAATGGGCCATGAGTGAGGGTCATTGTTAATTAGAGTACATTGTCACATCTGGCACTTACCTCTAGATGTCTGGCACTTACCACTTAACGTCTGGCACTTACCTCTTGATGTCTGGCACTTACCTCTTGATGTCTGGCACTTACCACTTAATGTCTGGCACTTACCACTTAATATCCACTTAAAGAAAATGATGCAACTTCACAGCTCATATTGTACAACAGCTAAAACCTCCACTTCTCACATCCTCTGTCTCCTTCTCTCTCTCTCTACTGACGATGAAGCAAATTTAGGCGTTTACGAGAGAGTGAAATAAGGAGAGAAAGACCGAAGCCAAAACGTAGGTCACAGACACAGATGCCTAGAGGGGGTTGTGTTGATAAGATTTTCTGCCCCGTATTTGTGTATGCTTGAGTAACTGTTTATATTTCTAACTTCACTCCTCGCCCATCGTCCTTGTCGTCGTCTTGTTTAACCGTGCGAGTAAAAACAAGGAAGAGGGACGAAAAGGTTGGCTGGACGAGATAGAGAAAGAAAGAGGCGTAAGGAACTGATGATGTGTTACGCGAAATAATGCGTAGACGAGAGAGAAAAATTGATGAAAAAGATGAAAATACGAGAAAGGAAAAGGAAAGGAAACTTGACTGGAGAGTGGAAATCGGAAACGAGATTATGAACTCAGGTTACAAGGAATCATGAGTCGAAAAAGGAAATTAAAATATACAGGGAAAAATGAAAGGAAAATGGAGGTTGACCAGAGGAGGACAATGCTACGGTTCGGTGTCCTAATGGAATCTCTCTGAGCCATGTCTAATCTGTACTAATCTCACCAAACCTACCCACATCTAACCTATTTCAATTTCACCCAACCCAAACCACCCTCATATCCAAACCGATTTATTTTAGCCCAGTCTCACCTAACCTACCCATATTTGCTCGAACTGAACCCTGCCTAACCTCGAATGACCTAATCCGACCTAAATTAGCCCAACCTATTCTAACTTAACCTCACCTAACCCAGTCTAATTATATTTAACCTCACAATCTCACCTAACCTTCCCATACCTTACCTAACCCATTCTGACGCAGCCTAACCATATCTAAAGCGACCTAATGTCACCCAGTTTCACTTAACCTGGCCATACCTGACCTAACCAAACCCAGCCAAGCCTAAAATGACCTAATCCAACCAAACCTAACCCAGCCTAACCTAACCAAATACAACCCAACCTAAACATAACTAAAACGAAGTCTTCTAAACCAATCTAACCTAATCCGTCCATATCAAGTCGAACTGAACCCAACCCAATCTAAAATTACGTAATCAGACCACACCCTGCCCAAAGTGACCTAACCTAACTTCTGATCGGCCATACATTCGCTAAGAAATTTGGAGGTCTGAAAGTCTACGGATGTCACACTCCAAGCTTCGCCTGTTCTGTGTTACTATTATAAGTTTGTGTGTGAGCGTGTGTGTGTGTGTGTGTGTGTGTGTGTGTGTTTACTTAGGAGTGTGTGGGATGTGTACTGTAAGGAAAAATTTATGCTCTCTCTCTCTCTCTCTATCAATCAACCTATCTATCTTTTACTCCAGTTCTTTTTACAAGTGCATATGTAAGTCTATGTCTGACCTTTTACCATATATGTCTGCCTGATTCGCCACGGCTGCAATATATCATCTTGTCTGGTCGTTACTTACAGCCTCGTATCTATCTATCTATCTATCTATCTATCTGTCTATCTATGGCGTGGCGTGATAATGATGATAGTGATAATGGCGTGTGTCTACAGAGATGAGTGTAGGTGCTGGCTGCGTCTCTCATGATATCACTGCCGCTTGTCTCGCTGTCCTCGTCCTAGTTGCTGTCCTCGCTGTCCTCGTCGTAGTTGCTGTTCTCGTCGTAGCTGCTGTCCTCGTCATAGTCGTTCGTGTGTTAGTTGCTTGTGCTGTAGTCATTAGTTACCAAGCCGAGATACTGAATGCATAAACGACCCAAAGGTAAACAAAGATGTCAAAATAACGCTATGCTTCCTAAATACAACATTCGGTATTGCGCTATGCTTTGTAGTATCGCCGTTAACCCGTCACAGCTTTTTAAATTTTGAACTTTAAATTTTGAACTTTCTCCTCTTTGTATTTTGAATTCTTGAGCGATTTTTTTTTATTTCGATGCTTTTTTTTTTTATATATTACTTATACGCTTCATATTCCCTCTAATACCTAACACTGATATCTATAAACTATTTTCTTCTCAGTACCCATCCTGCATTAAAATTATATACCGTATACAGTGTAAAAAAAAAAAAAGTCTGCCTTCACTTTCACAGTACCTAACACCTCTTCCTTAGCGATTTATTTTGGGGCATGGCTGGGTAATACACTTTAGCACGTTACTTATGCAGAATATGGCGATGCTTGAATGACTTAACACAGACTAGTACTGTAATATTTAACACCGGTAAGCCAAATAAATCGCTCAGGAAAAGGAACGGTTTGTGGTCTCTTAGCCTTTGGTTCCTTCTTTCTTGCATAAAATAAAAAATAAATAAATGAAATAAAAAGGTCATAATTATTTCCTGGGTCTACCGTCGTCTACTTTAGCGGCAAAAA
>JAGKTI010006525.1:23485-40348 GCA_018397915.1 Birgus latro
ATATATATATATATATATATATATATATATATATATACAGTAGGCGCGGAAAGTGTTGACGCCATCTTAAAAAAAGAAAACATTCTTGTGGTTAGCAAGGAGAAACAAATAAATTAACACTCACCATTGAATTTAGTATTTACTGGCATTCCCCTTCACCTTTATTATCTTCTTAAGGCGTCTGGGGAGACTGATGGCGTAGTTTTGCAGAACAGACGGACTAAAACTGCTCCATAGCTGCAGCCTCAAGTTTAGGCAAAGATGATGTGTCCATACTACGCAGCTGCCGCTTCATGTGCGCCCATAAATTCTCAATGGGATTGATATCTGGGCTGTTTCCGGGCCAATCTCGAATAAAGGGAACCTCACAGTCTGTTAGCCACTGTTTCACTGACTTTGCAACATGTGCAGGGGCAGAATCTTGCATAAATACTCTTGCCTTGGTTTTATCAAAAGAGTCACTTAAAACATCACATAAGAGCTCCAAATAATTGTTCTGGTTCACTTTTTCATTTGCAGGTAGAATTACCAACCTACCAACACCATAATATGTAAAGCAGCCCCAAGCCATGAGTGAGGCTGGGTATTTAACAAACTTGGAAGTGTACTTAGGATCCAGGGGGTCACTGCCTGGTTTGCGGTACACTCGTGATGAAGGGGTACCAGTGACAGTAAATGTTGACTCATCACTCCAAAGCACAGTTTTCCATTGCTCCTCACTCCAGGCAAGATATTTCTTACAAAAATTTACTCTCTTTTTCTTCTGAAGTGCAGTTAGCAGTGGTTTTTTACGAGCACAAAAACTCCTGTAGCCCAGATCGTCATGCAACAGCTGCTGCACACTTCTGACAGACACATCTGCCAGCAACTGTGGGTTCTTTTCTTTTAAATCCCGTGCTGTTAGCCTTGGATCCTTGCTAACTTGCCTTGAGATCAGCTGACGGGTCCTGAAGGTTGTCTTACGAGGTCTCCCAGGCTTGGGAAGTGGAGTGGGAGGAATGGCCTCCCCACTGTCCTTGAACCGCTTCACCAGTCTCTGCACTGTCCTCAGTCTAACACCATCTGATTTGCAATAAATGGGAGTTTGTGGCCAGCTTTGTATAAAGTAATCACTTCCACACGTTTGTCCTTGCTTGTGGTTACTTTAGGCATGATGAGAATGTGGTAGGTAACCAAATAACTGTGTTATTTGAGTCAAAACATGCCCTCGTGGTGCATCACACACAGAGACAATCCTCCTCCTGTGGCTGCCCAAACATTACTGAGCCTGCTCCTGTGGTGCCAAACCTATCAAGCAGGGTTGCCAGCTCCCGTTGAAAAAGCGTCAGCTCATTTCGCATCACAGGGGAGGGTAGTATTGACCCTACTTCACTTAACGCGAAAAAGAATGACGTCGGCCCTTTAGCGTCAGTACTTTCCGCGCCTACTGTATCTATGTATCTCCATGGCATAACATAATGCCTGCTATGGTAGGTCAGTTATTTCACTAATCCAGGCACTATATGTTTCACAGATATAAGTAATAGCTTCACTATAAGGGTAAAATACATCATTTACGGGTAGGGTGAGTGGAAACCCAGCTGTAACAAACCAGACTCCTGCCTGTTGGCCTAATGGCTGATAACAGGCCCCAATGCTTTACAAACAATATATCTATGTTCAGCAGACACAATCACTTCACAGTATAGTCAAAAACACTGTACAATCACAATATTTCAATAATGGCTTCAGCCTCGGGTGGGAGGGGGAAAATGGCGGATTTAAAGGGACAACGCAACACAGCACGACCCTGCTGTCTGGCTGCTAGTGGAGCACTGAGATTCTATCACTACATACAGGCACATATGAGCCATTGCAGTGTTGCCTCGGGAGAGAGATGTGTGTGGCTGCTAGAACGCTACAAAATTTGACGCAAATCGACCAAAAACTTATTTTTTGGTTAATTTTTTTTGTGTGTTTTCACATGATTTGAGGTCCTGTGCTTTGGCACACCACACCACATGAAATGCAAATTGTGGTCCCGTGCGCGAAAGGGTTAAAATGGCAAACGCTCCCAACAGCAGCTGGAAGGATATTTTCGTTATTTATTGTTGTAACTTCAATACAGTTGTTATTTTAAATGTCAGTCACACATCATTTTTCCATTCAGACATGATATTGTCAACATCAACCTGAAAAGCAAGCCTGAGTGGTTCCTGGAGAAGAACCCTCTAGGAAAAGTGCCTACCCTGGAGATGGATGGCCGACTGATGTACGAATCACTGGTAACTTGTGACTACCTGGAAGAGGCATATCCAGACCCTCCACTGTACCCAAGAGACGCATGGAGCAAGGGGCAGGAACGCATGTTGGTGGAAGTCTGGAACACCAAAGTAAGATTAATTCAGGATGTCCCAGGAAAGATGTGAGAAACTTAGGGAGGTTATTCTTGGATTGACAGGATTTACTTTTTTGTTCTTTTATATTTTTTCTGTAGTTAATGAGATGCATAAGAAAGTGATAGAGGTAATGAATGTTACATTGTTGTCCTCCATTTTGAATTATCTCCAAGCCTAAGCTGAAAAAACTTCTTGATATATTGTAGGAATAAAAAAAGAATTACTGTATTTGAATTAGCGTAATGAAGAATAATACCTGTTGACTCTACGTTTGGAAACTTTCTGTACGGTTGATTGCAGATGATACTGTGTTGGTAGGTGAAAATCAAGGGGAACTGCAAGGCTTGGTGGATGAGTTTGGTAGAGTGTGTAAGAAATGGAATGTAAAGGTGAATGTAGGGAAGAATAAAGTTATTGTCTTTGAGAGAAATGAAGTCACTGAATGTACAATGAGGTTGGATGAGAAGGAAATGGAAAATGTGAGTGCATTTAAGTGCTTGGGTAGTGTGATGAGTAAGGATGGAAGTTTGGAGGGCGAAGTGCTTGAAATGGTACAACAATGAAGAAAGGTTGCTGGTTCTATGAAAGCAGTGGAAATGAGCATGGAAGTAAAAAGGTCGCTGCATGACAGTACTGTATTGTGATCCCAGTTCTAACGTATAGAAGTGAAGCTTGGACCTTGTTGGAGGGACTCGAATCAAGAGTGAGAGCAGTGGAAATAATGACTTACTTGATAGGAGCGTGTGGAGTTGCATGGAGAGACAGACTAACAAACAAGGAGGTGAAGGAGCATTTTGGTGTGGATGTGGATATGATAGAAAGCTTTAGGAGAGTACATTGAGATAGTTTGGCCATGTGGAGAGGATGGAGAGTGAGAGACTGATGAGGAGAGTGTATGTGAGTGAAGTGGAGGGGGGGAGAGGGAGGGGGAGGCCAAGGATGAGATGGAGTGGAAAGGTTTATGAGAGAAGGGGAGTGTAAGCTGGGAGCAAGGCAGTGAAATGGCAGGGGGCAGGGTGACATGGAGGCGATATGTCTGTGGTCACTCATTATGGGATTAAGGCGTCTGACAATAGATAGGTAGATAGATAGACTCTACGTTTGAACCTCTTGAATCTGGGTAATGGCCCCAGTAGTTTATTATTGTTCCATCAAGGCTATTTTATTCAGCTTAGGAAAGGGCTTATGTATTGGTTATATCCAGCCCTTCCAGTATGGAAAATCTCTTCTAATCTACATGAAGTCATCTGAAAAGAATAATGAAAATAACATTTTCCAGCATATCTGAATAATATTTCAACACCCCATCACCTCCTGAAGTAATTTTTACTGCCTTTTATTCTCAGGTGACAGCCATCATGAACAAAATGTTTTATGCTAATGGTGATCGTGAGGTGTATGGCCAAATCATCACTAATGTACAGGAAGGTCTGGGGTTATTTGAAGCTGAACTGACCAAGAGGAATACAAAATACTTTGGAGGTGCTAGGCCAGGTGAGCAAGATTTAGTATGTTTTTCTGTCTACCTACCTACCAATCAGACTGTATCTGTCTGTTGATCTGTCTTTCTCTTCTTTTGTACAGTTTAAAGAATATTTATGGAAAAATTAAAGGTACAAGATTTAAAAACAAAAATAAATATCTGATTGGAAATTAAGAAAAAGCAGGTTAAATTTAAGAAAAAGTAAGTTGAAGAAATGATTCACAGGGGAGCATTTTTTCCCCACAGCCTTTCGTTTCTTTTTCAGTTGGGCAGATGCTGGTTAGTTTCTCATTCTAGTAGTTTTTTTCTGGCTCTTGGACCCTTCCTCACCCTATCTGAGAGTGGAAAAAAAAGTTTGAATGATGATGATGATACATTGCTGTAAATGGAAAGTATTTGTAATAAGTTTGTATTGCCATAAAGTACCATAATTACCATCCATCCATCCATCATCCCATCCTACGTTGCCCCATGAGGAGCGTAGTAATCCGGGGCTAGGCAAGTTGGTAATGACATTTAAGATGAGAGTGACCAGCCTCACTCATCCCTGAGTGGCATTATGTGAGCAACAAGCCCCAACCATCCCTTGGATATAAACCTTCTCCGGTTCAATCCAATTGGAGTACCGTAATTACCTACTAAACCACCAGGCACCAAAATTTAGTTATATGGTTATCACCCAGTGTAGCAAATGGTATCCTGGTGTACAGGAAACCATTTGGCTTGTCACTTAGTGCAGAGTCACCCACAGGCAGGAGGAAGAAAGAATGAAGGAAAGAAAGAAGAGTGAGTGTACAGTCACCCATAGGCAGAAGGACGAGGAAAGAATGAAGGAAAGAAAGACAGAAGAGGATGGAAGGAAAGAAGGATGAAGGAGAGGAAAGGGCAGACACCTGAGAGCAACACTACATCGAGTGAGTGGATGGCGAGCGCCCCCACCTACCACCATAATTATCATTCTCTTAATTCCTAGCAAGCTCCCTGTATTCTCCCTGTTTGGAACCAGTTATGACCTCTTCAAAAGTCAGTGCTTATTTTTGTCCTATTGATGGAGAGGTGGACCAAGGCAGACATGGGATGAGGTGGTATGTACTGACCTTACTGAAGATTAGAGGTGTTACCCTACTTGATAGCTGGCACAGAACAGAGCAAGGTAGAAGAGTGCCATTAGGTGAGCCTATCTGATCCGGGCTATGTGGAAAGCTGACTTAGAAATGAAAATGATGATGATGATACAAGTTAAATATTTTGCTACAGTAATTTGTCATGTACTGCAGTGATCAAACAAATGATAATCACCACATTAGCACTGTGCCCTATGTTGTCCTTGGGCAGGAATATTTAGAGAATATCTATTGATTTCTTTTACTACGAGAATCAAGGGATTAAAGAAGTCTTGTCCCCCAGACATACCTTTGTTCTTAGACCATTCAAGCTTTTGAGGTAAGTAGTGTTAGTCCTCATGCACTAAAGCTGCCAGCTGGCTATGATTTTTCGTGGTTGCTGTCAGAAAATCCTATAAAAAATGCTAAATGAGATAATAGAGTTCAGATATATGCCAGAAATTTGTTGTTACAGACTGATTGAATAAAAGAGTTCTGTCTAAGCTCATTCAAGTTTTCTGTTCACATGGAAGCTTGAATACATGATCAAAACAGTTTTCTTTTGCAGGCTGACTAAGGTAAAGGACTCCAGATCTTAGGTCATGTGCTGTTCTGTTCGTGGGGATGCTTCACTATATGACCTTATTCAAATTTTTACTGTTGCAGGCTAAGATACAGTTCAAATAAGTCAAATACTGCACAATTGTCTTCTGTTCCCAGGGATGCTCGACTACATGATCTGGCCCTGGGGTGAGCGGCTTCCCGTGCTTCTGCTGCTTTGGGGAGATGAGACGGCGATATCCAAGCAACATTTCCCAAAGCTGGTATGTATGCTTTTTTGTAGACTGCTGTGACACTTTTCTTGTTAGCTCAGGCTGCTATGACTGTTGTCAGTAGAAGTGTCTGGTGTCGCCTGGATTAAGATACTATGGAAGATGTAACCGTGAGTGGGTTAATGGTGACAGTATGAACACTCCCAGGCTCCTGCAACTCCCTCTCCCTTGAATAGAATTGTGTAGCGTAATCAGAAATAGATGCCATGCTAGGGAGATTTGACTGTGAGGGGATTAACCCTTTAGGCGGTAGCTCGATCAGTAGAGAGTTTGCTTGCGGTCCCGTGGGACCCAGGTTCGAATCCTCGCTGGTGCAGGGAACAGTTTAAGGATTTGAATTTCATTAAATCAGGCTTTACTGATCTACCAGAAGACCCGCCGACATGTCATAAAAATGACCCCGCTAATACCAATACACCAGTCCTGTATGAGACAGCCCTAGCATGTATTCAATATGGACGGTGGGTGTTAAGCGCCGAAGTGGTGACATGTAGATTGTAGGAGGACGACTGGGCCTTGATAGCAGGCTGTGAAGCCTATGCCCAGAGTCAGACACATAAAAAAAAAAAAAAAAAAAAAGCTCCCAGAGTTCCTTTGCAAGGGATTTTGCTGGAAGGGCACACCTGTTGGCTCATAGTCACGAAGCTTGTAGGTCCCTACCCCGGGTTTATTAAATTCTGAAAATGCCCGGTTCTGTCCTATATTGAGGACGCTGGGTGCAAATGGGTTAAAGAGATTGATAGATTTGCCAGTGTTTAACCCATTAACTTCCAGAGTTCCCTTGCGAGGGATTTTGCTGAAAGGGCATAAGTGTACCACTCTCCACCTGTCGGCTCATAGTCGCAAAACTCTAGGTCCCTACCTCGGGGCTCCCTTCTTTATTAAATTCTGAAAATGCCCAGTTCCGTTCTATATTGAGAACGCTGGGTGCAAATGAGTTGATGTAGTTGCCATCACCACGTAACCTTAATTATTGATTATGCAAGGATCCAACATATTAATAAAGACTTTTAATTAAAACTGGGAGTACAGAGGTGTGGACAAGGTGCCACGTTTTGTTGATAATTCTGAAACATGTGATACTGGTATATCTATATCTAGCCAGATGCCTTAATCCCATTAGAGGTGGCTACAAACAAATTTCTCCATGCCATCCTGTCATACCCAATATGGCTGCCCTCTCTCAGTTCATACTCCCATCTCTCATCTGTCTTTGCACCCATTGTGATGGTGATAGAATATATTTGCTCACTTCATGTCACTGTTAACTATACTCTGTTATGTGGGGTGAAGGGTGATCACATCCAATAGTTAAAGGTGTTCCTTAAATGACCCAAAATATGGGGACTTGTTTACTCTTCAGTTTCAATAATACTGTGTAGCTGACAGTTTTTTCAATTATTATCAGATGGCCACACCCAATAGTTAAACCCAGTTAACTGTGTAGTTTTCTTATGTACAGGAATGCTTTGTAGCTAGTGGTTAGGTCAGTGACTAAGGCATTGTTCTTTTTCACTCTCATCCAGTATTCATATTCAGATAATGCACTGGAACTAAACCACTTTGTTTACTTTAACTAGGCATGAAATTATACCATCTTTCCATCTTGAAATTTCAGCTGTAACAAGACTTTAAGTGGTAGGTGGTGGTGACCATCATCCACTCACTTGATGTAGTGCTGCCTACTTCTTCCTTAGCCTTTATCATTCTTTTTCTGTGCCTGCCCTCCTTTCTTCCTATTTCTCCTATATTTCCTGTCACTTCTTACTGCTTTTCTTTCCTTTACAGGTGGCATTACATTGAGTGACAAGCCAAATGGTTTCCTGTAAGCCAAGAAACCATTTACAACGCTGGGTGGTAACCGTATAACCAGACCATACGTGCTCCCTACGTGTCAACAAGTGGGTTGGTGGAGGGTTAGTGCCCCTCCCCGTAAAATAAATAACTAAGTCAAATGGCCACCCCTTACGGGATTATGGTGTCTGGCAATAGATAGAACAAGACTTTAACAGCACAGTATGGCATCAGTCATGAAGAAATTCAGTGAGAAGAATGTTGAGCTCTAATATTGTTCCGTTTTTCCTATTGAGGTACAGGAAATAAGCTGCAAATGGACGAAAATTTCCACCCCGTTAAAAATTAGTGAATTATATTTTGAGAAACATCATTGAATATCCTCTTTGTCCCTTCTTGTTTAGTTTTTCATGTTGTGTAGGTATTATATAGGCATTAGTATATATCTCATAACACAATGTACAGGATGTAGTGTCTGATTTCACATGATATCTGTACACAGTCTGTTGTCCCAGACTATCAAGAATCGTAACATATGATGTTTCTCAAAATATCCTCGTAGTCCAAACAACCAAGAAACTCATGATGTATTCAAACATGTGGAAGCCCACAGGAGATCGATTAGACACTACTACCTTACCTAAACATCCTTTCCCACCTTTATATAATGGCAGAGAGAAGCCCTTCACATCAGAGAGAAGGGGATAGAGAATGCCCGAGCACAATTAGGGCAGAGTAAGGAGAAAGGGGAGACTGGCCGTCACGCTAAGATTGTTTGTAAATCTCTATCAAGATAACTGTACAATAAAACTCATTAACCCAGTGGTGCTCTAACTCACCTTCGTTGATAATACGTCTCACGACTTTATTCTGGTTGTATTAAATAATCCATCATCGACTAACAAGTACCTCCGACCACGCTACCGAGAGTTGTATAACGTAGCAGCCGTGGCTCAGTGGGTTACAGCACTCTGCTCTGACTGAAGGGTCGGAGAATCGAATCCACCCAAGGGTCATTGGTAGACATCAGGAAGGGCATCCGGTCATAAAATGCTACACGCTCCAATCTTGAAGTCCCCTACCCAGGGGTAACACCTTAGCCCTTCAGGGATACCAGGCGTAAAACCAGTTTTTTTTTTTCCCCCCATGTTGTATAATACATTTTAACTTTTTATTAGATCATTAAATATCTCCCCTTTTCATTGTCATACAGTTTCTGTATTCTTACACATGAACTACTGTTTGTTGTTCTTAATAAATGTACTCATCGTTCTTTCTTGTTCAGTTTTCATGGATGGAGTACATGAAAGAGGACCCAGCAGTTAAGGCACTTTACATCAACCCAAACACCTACATCAAGTTTATTCAAGATCGTCCAAATGGCCTTCCCCAATATGACATGGAGGAAGTACCTTAAGAGAATCACAAGGCTGTGTGTGTCTTCCCTCACCTCTATCATTTTGTTTCTGTGTCTGCCATCTTCTCTTCCTGCTTATTACTGTTCTTTCCAGCTCTTCACTGAGTGACAAGCCTAATGTTTTCCTGCAACCCAAAAAACCATATACAATGCTGTGTGGTAACCATATAGCCAGATAACGGTGTGATATGGAGCCTGCTATGGTGCCCATGCTAACTGGATGAAAGATGCAAATGTGGCATCCATCCAGGAACCAAACCTTTACAGTTTTCACTGCACTTTGCTATTGTGGGGCACTGTCATCATTAAGGAAACATCAGTTCACTGCAAGGGATAACCCCTCAGGGGCAGTTGTTTGCTTGCAGTTGATGGTTTGGCTTGGCCAGACAGACAGGGGTTGATTAACTGCAACAACAACAACAGCTCACAGTAGATGGCCAGCTTTGTAATATATATCTCATGCATGTTAATCCAAAATCATTAAGTGGAAATCTCAAATATATTGTGGAGGAAATACCTTTGGGCATTTGCATGAGCTTACAACAGATGGCCAGGTTTGTATTGTAAATCCCAAACACCCACCTCAAGTTAATTCAGAGTTGTTAAGTGGTGTTCCCAAGTTTGATATGAATGAAGTACATTAAGGCAGTCATAAAACCCAAGGTGGAAGAATGGCTTTGTAATGGACAGTTCAGCTGCAGACAAGAAAATTGCTCCACTTTTTAGTTCAGACAATTCTGAAACTTCACAGTATTCTAAAAAGTTTGCTGTGCTCAAAAGATTGCATTATTGGTTTAAAAATATCATTGTTCACTGTCCTCTTGATGACTGATGAAGTGCATTGATATGTATGTCTGCAGCTGCATATTCCAAACACCTGCCTCGTGCTAATTCACGATCATCCAGATGGCATTCCCAAATATATTATGGCACGAGTACCTCAAGGCAGTTGTGTAGGTTCCTAGATGAAGACCATGTTTATAGTGTACAGTACAGTAAGTTCTATATCCTGTATCACACAGGCTTTGTAGCACTTCTTCCTCCGCTGTTTGTTTGGCATATCTCACCACAGTATTTTCTTGTATGCTGCTTGTACAGTCATTTGACCCATAATGCACTGTACCACAATACTGTTTACCTGTCACATGGGTGGTAGTTGGTTAATTTCTTAAAGTTGTCACAATGCAGTTAGATCCATTATAGCACTGGATGTGGGCCACAACATAGATGTGTATCCTATAGTGTGAGCTGTTGGTATGGTGCGGGTGATGGTGTGGGGTGATTGGTCTGGATGACAGCTGAGAGTTGATTGTGTAGGGTAGTGGTGTAAGGTAATGATGTGGCCTACCTCCACACTTGTTTGTTACATTACAGTGTGCTTTTATTTGTACTAATAATGTGTGGCACATGTAAAGCCACTTTGAGGTGGTTAGAGCAGGCTTGGGAGGTCATTAGAGGTGACTGGTGAGGGTGTTGCCTGTAAGCTATTGTCTCATAAGCCATGTGCATTTCCTTGACACTGTTTCTGATGTATACTATTAGAAGTGTCATAGGTAAGCCAAATGTATTGTTTTGATATCTGTATAGTCTGCATCAATAAAAGTACAGGAGGATATTGACGTGTAATGTGCAGAATACTGCTCTCATCTTAAATGTCAGGACCAGCTTGCCTAGCCCCGGGCTCCATCACTCCTCATGGGGCAATACAGGATTAGATTATGATGACAAAATGTTGTGAAATCTTCTTACACTTATGATACAACTGTAAGTTGTTAAAAATCACTTTTTACTTTCTCATTTGCCATTAAGCTTACAGTAAATTACAAAAGAACTGCCTGTTTGGATGCTATAGATACAATTAAAGCTGATTTTCCAGTTTCCCTCAGCATTACCAGATGTATTGAAGGAACTGTAATACTGTAATTTTTCACTTAACCGTGTGTACCACCATGTTAAATTAAAATCTTTTTGAGTGTGTTCCAGCAAGAAAGTTTATGTTGTCAGGCAATAAAATTCATGTTCAAGGCAGTAAATCTTACCAAATCAGTTATTTTCATGGTGAAAGTGATGAGAATTTTCTGTAATAATGATGACAATGTCAGTATTAACAGCTCAACATTGTGTTTCATTCCCACCTGATTCGGTCACAGTAGCAAACACGGCTATTTATCCATATCAGATGTTAATCTGTTATAGATGGTTGGTAATATACAATATGTTACTAGCTATGAAGAAATGTTAAGGAAATGATATATGGATGTATTATGATAGTATTCTTGTACTAAATAACATGTACAGGGATGGTCAGACTAATTAAAGTGTCATTCCTGTAAGTAGTCTTTTATTTATTTATTTTTAAATTATTATTATTTTTATTTTTAGCTATTACTTCCACACAAAGTCATAGAAAACTGTTTGTTGACCTTTGAATATTGTGATATATAGATTACTTTTTGGTAACCAGATAATTTCCGTTTATGGGGGATGCCCTGAACTGAATAGGCAAATATAGGCTATATTAACCGTACTGACTTCAGAAAGTCTCCCCCAGACTAAAAAATATTGGATCTTAAAGTTGGAAAAGGAAGAATTATCACCTTTAGATTCCGTTTCTTACACACACTCCCAAACTCATTCACCAAGTCTTGTAGCTCCCCTTCGTCTTCACTTAACAACACAGAACATTGCAAACAACAGTATAGGGAGTTTCCAAACACTGCCCTCTCATTAGGGCTGCTCCAACATACACTGGCCTATCTTGTACCTCTTTTATAACCCCATCCACACACAGATTGAACAGCCATGGAGACATGACACATCCCTGTTGCAATCCAATCTTCAAATAGAAAAATTCACTCAGTTTACTGTCCACACGCACTGCAGCCTTAGCACCCTCATACATACTCTTCACAGCATTCAGCAACTTCCTATTTACACCATATATTCTTAATGCTTCCCACAATCCTTGAATATCCAGCCTGTCATATGCTTTCCCCAAATCCATGAAAGCTGCATACAACTTCTTTCCCTTCTCTCGAAACTTTTCCACTAGAATGAATATCTGATCAACACAACCTCTTCCCTTCCTAAAACCTCCTTGTTCTTTTCCCTAACTCTGTCAGTTAGTATTCTACCATATACTTTTCCTATTACACTAAGAAGACAAATGCCATGTCATTTAAAAAAGTACTTCTTAGCTTAAATAAAATTGTCTGGTTATTGCAGGAGTTAAATGAAAAAGATGTTTCCAGACCAAAGTAGGGGTAGATAAATATACATACATACATGCATACATACATACTGTACATAAATAAAAACTAATACCATGTTTCCTCCTAAAGAGTCACCATACTGATACTGACCATGGTATAGCTGATTATTTTATGGACTGGAAACTAACAAAGTGCAAGAACCAGCCAATTACTTCTCAGTAGTTGGTGGAAGCTGCTGGGGAAAAGTTACGATATGTAGTAAGATTTGTAAAGCTGTGAGAATCGCAGCTTGGACTCTGTTTTATTGTGGCAGAGTTTCCTGCCTAAGAGTGATGATTGTCAGGCTAGTTGCCAAGCTTGTAGCCACAATTCCTTCTCTTGGAAGTACCTCCCAGGGTCAACAATGGTTATCCAGCAAATTATATACTGGGCAGTTTTGCAGTGCCATAAGAAAATGACAATGGAGATCAGCTGAAAGATAGATAATAAGGCAGAAGCTGCAACTGTTTAGAATTTGGAGGAAATGAGGTCCAGAAGTTGATGAGGTTAGGGAACTGACAGGGGACTGAGTTGGATGAATTAAGTTTGTATGCAAGGACACATGACAAGGGTTTGGTACTGCTGTTTTGACTTTTGCTGGTTGACAGATTGACTATATCAGGTGTATGTAAAGTGCATCTATAAGAAAAACACCAAAAAGGTAACTGAAGAGGTGAGGATTCCAGGGGCTTGTGTGATGTGTGAATGATTATATGGCTCATTTTGCATGTTGTTAATAACTTATATTTCCATAGTTTCTCTCTCCTCATTTCTGGATCATTTATCACCCCACCTCTAAGTAGGAAAAAACAAAAGTCATGATGACAAAAAGAAAGACATGGATAGGCCATATCTCTCAAAGAACTGATAGTGAACAGATGGACAATCATAAGAATATTGAACTGGCAACTCAAAGGTGTGAGAGGGAAAAGCTGAGAAAAACAAGACAAATAAAAACTGCAAAGACTAAAGCAAAGAAAGACGAGGCCTCCATCCTGCAGTGGAGTCTTGAGCTGACAACTATGGTATGTCTCTGACTGAGTAAATACTGTCTTCTATGACTAACTTATTAAACTCAGGATGGGGGCATATACAATGACGCACTTAGCTGCAATGTTCGTCTCTCTACATTATTCCTTTGAGCGTCTGGTAAGTTATTTTACCCACTGTCCTGGGCAACAAGGTCTCTGCATCTTTTAAACTACCACAGGTACCTTCCATGGGTGTTACCGAAGATACTTATATTTTTTACCAGCCCACAAAGAGTGGATGGACATGAGTGAGGCTAGCTGTTCACATCAGGATTTGAACCCTAATGCCATGCGGCTGACAGTCTTCTAGCTAACAATGTTAGCCATTTGGTTACAGCAGGTGAGGTTCTACTGCATTCTGTTCCAGCATTATGCAAAATGGAATGCCAGAGTGTTTCGATCATATGAGTGTCAATAGTGATGATAGCCCATGATCACCCTCTGGCTCCTATGAGCTAGAAAGAGTTGTGGAGGACCTCAGCCGCAGCATATTATGGAGAGTTCCTGGCCCAAGAGTATGTGGGGGCCCCAGGCCTGCAACTCCATTAACCCTGATTGAATCCGGCTCTGTCTATGACTTACTGTTAGCTAAAGGTAAATATAATCATTTACTGTTGGAATACAATGCTGGAGCTGCTCCTAGTAAGAAAGTTAGTTAATACAGACAGTACAGCAGTTGTCTCAGTCTTTACAATAGTACATCCAGATCCTCAGTGATGAACAGACGTAAGGGTGGCCCTAGACTTATTGAACTTGTGTCTTTCAAAATACGAATTTGATGTGCTAGCTAATGCACCACCAGCTCTCCCAAGTAGAATTAGGACGAGTTAAGAAAACTCACCCAGAATATGAAGCTTCATAGTCCTCTTTGCTTTTAATTCTAGTCTTGCCAGACGACTTTATAAAACTTGCAAGAGACCACTAGAATTTAACAGGTCAGGAGCAATCTTCGGTAAGCATGTTACTAAGTTCTGGTACTGAACATAAAAAAAATAAGTAAATAAATAAATAAATAAATATCAGACTAGCTCGTCCCCCGTGTACAGGCTACAAGTCTCACGTGTGGGGAGGCTCACGACATACAGCTCTTTCCAACAAGGTGGAATCAAAGGCTTTTCGTCTCATTAACTCTCCTCCTCTTACTGACTCCTTTCAACCCCTGTCTCTTTGCCATACTGTTGCACCTTTATTTCTTTTCTGTCGCTACTTCAATGGTCACTGCTCCTCTGAACTATCTACTTGCATCCCTCCACCACTACAGCGAGTTCGTAGCACCCGTCTAACAAATTGCAACATCCCTTTTCTGTTCAGCTCTAATGCAAGAGTCAACCATTATTCCCAGTCCTTCATTTATGCAACAGTTCAATTCTGGAACTGTCTCCCTCTGTCTGTATATCCTACTGCCTATGATCTCTCTTTCAAATGCAGTGTGTCAGGCATCTCGAAATGAACAGATCTTGAATTTGGCTCTGTTATTTTATTTTTGCTTTTTTTTCCTGGAGAGAATAATTTTTAGACTCCTGGCCTTCGGGTCCTTCTTTTTTGTACAAAAAATGAACATGTAAAAATATTGTTATAAGCCCTTGAACCTGGTGACATCTTAAATGGTTTTTGCTACTTCCAGATGATTTTATTTAACTTTAGGAAGATCTGATGTTTAGCACGGGTTAACGAAAGCGAAACAGTCTATACTGATTTACTAAAGCTGAAGGAAATCGTCAGGACTTCCGATTTAACACATTTTTGCGTTACTCTTGCATTTAAATTTGGCGTCAATTTTGACCAGAGACTTGAGAATCTAGAAATTAAAAATAAACGATACTTTAGATACTTTAACACATTTAATAGCAATTTTTCGGAAGGCTTTTATACTTCATAACTTTAGCAATTTTTCATAATAAATTTAGAAATAGTTCTCAATTAGTATTTTGCAATTGGCAACACAAGGGCGTCCCTTTAAACAGTTAAAGGGAGGGAAGATGTCCATATTTTTGCCCATCCATCTTTATTTCTCCAACTGCTCATCCGTTTCTTGGCCAGGTTGGTGAAATTGTTGTTTTAGAGTACCTAGAGTACCTCAGAGTGACGTGATAGCACAGGAAGCTCAACGAAGTGGCGGTGTGAATGAAATAAAATCCGGTATTCATCTATCTATCTATCTATCTATTGCCAGACGCCTCAATCCCGAACGGGGTGGCCACAAACAAATCGCCTCCATGTCACTCTGTCCCCTGCCATTTCACTACCACGCTTCCAACTCACACCCCCCTCTCTCATATACCTCTCCACTCCATCCCTCCATCTCATCCTCGGCCTCCCCCTCCCTCTCGCCCCCTCCACCTCACTCACATACACTCTCCTCGTCAATCTTTCACTCTCCATCCTCTCCACATGCCCAAACCACCTTAACGTGTTTCTCCTAACGCTTCCCATCACGTCCTCAACCACACCACAACGCTCCTTCACTTCCTCATTTGTTAGTCTGTCTCTCCATGTGACTCCACATGCTCCTCTCAAATAACTCATTTCCACTGCTCTCACTCTTGACTTCTGTCCTTCCAACAGGGTCCAAGCTTCACTTCCATATGTCAGAGTTGGTATCACAATACTGTCATGTAACAACTTTTTCACTTCCATGCTCACCTCCCTGTTTCTTATCACTGCTTTCAACGAACCAGCAACCTTCCTTCCCTGCTGTACCCTTTCGAGCACTTCACCCTCCAGACTACCATCCTTACTCATCACACTGCCCAAGTACTTAAATTCACTCACATTCTCCATATCCTTCCCATCCAATCTCACTGTACATTCACTGGCTTCACTTCTCTCGAAGACCATCACTTTACTCTTCCCNACATTCACCTTTAGATTCCGTTTCTTACACACTCTCCCAAACTCATCTACCAAGCCTTGCAGCTCCCCTTCGTCTTCACTCAACAACACAGTATCATCTGCAAACAACAGTACAGGGAGTTTCCAAACACTGCCCTCTCTCACTAGGGCCGCTCCAACATCCACTGCCCGACCTTGTATCTCTTTTATAACCCCATCCATGTACAGATTGAACAACCATGGAGACATGACACATCCTTGTTTCAATCCAACCTTCAAATGGAAAGATTCACTCAGTTTGCCATCCACACGCACTGCAGCCTTAGCACCCTCACATCTGCTCATCACTGCCTTCAACAACTTCCCATCCACTCCATATATTCTTAATACTTTCCACAATAATCACGCTCACTGAAATTCATCTGTCCATATACTGATGAGGGTACATTTCCATCGCGTGATCGGTCCTTTTCCTCCCAGCTATTTGTTCTCACTGGCACTTCCTCAGCGATTTATTTTGTATTTTGGCTACACTTTTTTCTTTCTCTCTCTTGAAAGCCTCTTGCACGTGAAGGCAAGCTTTGTAGGTACAGAAAATCTAATTATACGTATCATCTCCAACGTCGCCCATCATCGTCGTCATCATCATCATTATTATTATCATTATTAAGATGAATGAATGATTGGATGAATCATTATTATTATTATTATTATTATTATTATTATTATTATTATTATTGT
>JAGKTI010006526.1:0-14540 GCA_018397915.1 Birgus latro
ATTTCATACACTCGGGACTTATCTCGGAAAGACCATATTTCATCTCTTGTAAAATCTGCTTCCAAGAGATTAGGTGTGCTTAGCCAACTCCATGCCTTCTTTACTCCTGCACAGTTGTTGGCCTTATACACAGGTGTTATTCGCCCCTGTGTAGAGTACAACTCTAGTGTGTGGGGAGATTCCCCACATACAGCTCTTCTCAATAGGGTGGAGTCAAAGGCTTTTCGTCTCATTAACTCTCCTCCTCTTACTGGCTTCTTTCAACCTCTGTCTCTTTGCGCACTGTTGCATCTTTATCTCTTTTCTATCGCTACTTCATTGGATATTGCTCCTCTGAACTGTCTACTTGCATCCCTCCACCTCTACGACGGGCGCACAGCACCATTCTAGCAACAAACTCTCATCCCTTTTCTGTCCAGCTCTGTAATGCAAGATTTAACCGTTACTCCCAGTCCTTCATTTATGCAACAGGTCAGCTTTGGAGCTGTCTCCCTCTGTCTGTATTTCCTACTTCCTATGATCTCCAGTCTTTCAAACGCAGTGTGTGCAGGCATCTCGAAATGAACGGATATTGAATTTGGCTCTCTTTTGTATTGTTTTTGTTTTCTTGGAAGGAACGGTTTGCTGGATCTTGGCCATTGGTTCCTTCTTGCTTGCATTAAAAAAAATTGTGTGTGTGTGTGTGTGTATGTATGTGTGTGTGTGTGTGCATGTGTGTGTGAGTGTGTGTGTGTGTGTAGAGGTGGAAACTGGGTGAGTCACGCTCTCCTGTTATGCAGGAGAGGTTCTTATCACTTATCCCTCTAATCTCCTTCACCAGTATTCGTGGAAGGAATGGGTTGTTTGTCTTAAAGTGTGTATTTTTCACAGATCCCATACTTTTTTCCTATCTTACAGCCTGTAGTGTATTGTTTAATAAGTTTTTAAATAAGAGTTTCTTTTAGCCTCCTGGTAATCAACTAATGTATCCTGAAATACTGCATGGAGATTGTGAATTTACGAAAAATCATATTCACTGGAAATGAGATACCATGAGCTGGCGTACAGATGATTCAGCCATCTTGGTCCATTCCAGGATTATTTCACTGTTTGATACACAGCTCCTTATAAACTTCAGTGTTTCGGGCATCGCTTCTTCATTCTCAAGGATAACATCGAATTTGGTGAGGCGTATCTTTGACAAATATCCCCAAGCGTTTTTACCTTTACACAGTAATGACATCTGCTCCCTGACGCAACCAGATTCATGCCAACTGCATTCCTGACTCTTATCCCTCTCCATCCTTTTCTTTTCAGTGTTGTGCATTCATCCTTCAAGACCTGGATTTATTTCATTTCTCAACCCATCACCAATGCATGCTGTCACTGTCTGTTTATATTACATTGATAACGCTCAGTTCCATCCACCACCAACACCTTATAATCATATCAGTCAATCATACATTATACTCATCACTCATTGCATTACATGCTTGGTCCACATTACCTACTCACACCGTTAATGATTCCACCCTCATTCCATTCATGCCCTGCAGCCGGGCGAGTCACTTCTAACGTCCCTAACCAGTTATCAACACAACCCGCCATCAGTATAGTCACTTATGTCAATCACACTGCTATTAACATATACCTTCAGCCAACCCATCCTTCAATCCATTCTCTCGATATGCACATTACGTCAACCCTCATTTTTCACCTACGGTACAACAACTATTTTAATTTGGGTTCACTTACCTCTTCACTGATCAGTACCACCACTTTACACCACCCCACACACAATCACCTACAGCACACCAGCAGTAGTATTAGTTGCAGCCCCAAGCTTATTTGAAGGTGAACTCAGTGCACTCTAGCTTGGAGGTGCCCCCTATTCCTGCAGTCCTCCATCTTCCTTTCTGGGGACAGGGAGGGAGATGAGGGATGTTTATATATCAGCGCCACCTCATGAAGGCGGCCCTGTCCAGCACCACAAGTAAGACAAATGTAAGTCTCACATCAGTTTAAATAGTCTTGTAACTTGTTCAGCTGTAAAACCAACTTGCGTCGCGCCTATACCACGCCACCAATATATACCCCACAGTCTTAAAGACCAAACCAACTGCACCAGCTATATCGTAAGCTACAAGATCCATATCACTTACACGGAACAAAAAACACTTCCACCACCAATTTATACATTATCCCCATATATCACTTACATCATCACATACACCACCGACATTAACACCACAGTTTCAGCAGCAAATACAACACCCATAACAACAAACACTATCCCAAACACCACCGATACCCACACCACACATTCACTGCCAAATACAACACCCATACTCGTAAATCACTAACATCATCACTACAGCATCCATAGCCACACCACAGATTCATCACCAATACAATCCATGCATCACTAACACCATCGCATACATCACCGATACCTACATCAAAAATTCATCACCAAAGACAACATCAATATATCTAAAACCATCACATACACCAGGCACACAACATCCACCACACCTGGGCACCCCTCCAACTTCTGCTTTGTATTTGCTTCCAGTGCAACATTTTCTTGCAAGACTGATCTGGAACTAAGACCGTGAGATCCCTTCCTACATCCTGGGCCCTCGTCTCCCCCACCCACACATTACTCATACCTTCACCCCCGTCTTCCTTTCCCTATCCAGAATTTTTTCTCACACCCGACTTACAAATTACTCTTCTTCCTCACACTTACTCCATTTCCCCACTGTTGACAGATTCCTCTTTCCTCCTTCACTCTTGTGCCCTGGTAATTTTCACTCTTTGCTGTCTCTTCTCCTTCCGTCAAATTCACTCCACTCCCCCTCTTTCCCCTCGGCCAATTAATATGCCGTCCAATATCCAGTGAAACTGATCTGTGATGACACGACTGACCGAACATAATGTCTGGAAGAATGAGGGATGAAGGTAAAGGGGGACGGGGGATGGGAAAGAAGAAAAGACCAAAAAATGTATGCGAGACGAGAAGGAAAAGAAGTAAACTTGGAGGAAAGAAGGGTGATTCAAGTGATTAAATGCAGCGAAAATATAAAAAAAAATGGATTAAAGAATAATATGTGAAGAAATGAATGAAAAATATTTGATGGAAAGAAAGAGGAGGTGGACTGGGAGAATAGAAGAGCAGAGCTAGTTAAGAATGAAGGAAATGAGGAAGCTTAACCCGCCCAGTCCCCCCGACGTATAATGCACGTCACAACTTTTTTTTTCATGCTGAGACCCATCAACGTGCATAGTACGTCAGTCAATTGTAAGGTTCGTCGTTTGCACATTTTTCAAGATTCGCAGGTGATTTTTGGTAGGCATATGTGGGAGACCTTCCACTACCCCCAGTCAGGCGGCGACACTGCCTGACTCTGTGCAACCCCCCCCCCCCTCGCGGGGTGCGCCATTTTCTCGCAACTCACCTGTTAGCAATGACCTGGCCAGTAAAGACATGTAGTACCGTGGTCTTTCTGACGACGAAATTCAAGGCGAAAGTGATTCCTGATGTGGACAAAGACTATGTGGCACCAGAGTTAGTAATGAACAGAAGTTATGAGGAGGTAACATTGCCAAGTTAGGTGGAATGTGTTGATGTATTTGTATTTGTTAAGGGAACAAAGCTTCTATCGCCTATATTATTGTGTGAAAAGCAGTATACTCTTGTACAACATATAAATTCGTACCAAATAAATATCTACGAGGCTGTGTGGTTTTGGCTAAGTTTCCCTTGCATAGGGATCATCGTATTTTATGGAGCGTGGCATGATGAAAAACGGTAGTCAGGTGAGGGATCTTTTACCTGTTTAGAATATTTTTCACTTCAGGTGAGCACTTTCTCCATGAATTTTCGATGTTTCTCACCAAAAGCGAAGGTTTGAGCCAAAAAAAAATAAAAAAAGACAAGTTGAAAAGCGGCTTGTTCTGGGGGTGGGTTGGGCAAAAAAGCGGTCGGGACTGGGCGGGTTAAAGGAACGACTGCAGTGGGGGAGTGGGTATAAAGTCTTACTAACTAGAGATGATGGTAAATGGAGGAAGGGCTTGAAATGGACAAGAATCAGTACTGGAATGCACAAGAGAATGTGACCAGGAAAGGATTAGGCCGAGGGACAAAATTAACGAGACTTCGTTCTAATCAGAGGATTGGATAGAAAGCAGAAGGGAAGATTAGCCTAGCAAAGCTGTTGAAATAACCTAGAGAGGAGAACTACAGGCTGGAGGTCAGAAGAGACATAACGATAACAAAGGCTTAGCCTGGAAAATGAAGAAATGTGTGGACGGGATACCAAGAAATTGTACCATTGATTGGAATGCAGCAGAATGCATACTTGGCCTTGAAAAATGGAATGATAACTTGGACTAGATGGACGGAAATAGGGACAGAAGGGTAACAGTTGAATTACGCTTGTACCACAAAACAAAACTGGGTGCAGGGAGGTGAGGAGTGGCGGGAGTGAGAAGACTGGAGAGTTTTGGCAGGGGAGAGGGTGGGAAGTCCTAAATAACCTGATGAGGTGGGCAAGAGAACTGAGTGGGAAGGGGTGGAGTGACAGGGAAGAAAGAAGGAGAGAGAGCGTAAATGAGGAAGGGAAGGGAAACAGCGACAGAGGATTGATTATTTGATTAAATATTATTTTAAAAAATGGCGGTGCAAATGCCAGGGTCTTATGCCGCTGGACATCAAGAAAAAATACGTCAACAGAGAATAACAGCAGGCAAGAATCTAAATAAGCATGTAAAAATATAAACATTAAATCATAAAAACACGCTAAAATCGCTAAAATCACTAAAACACCAAAAATATGCGTTGTAAAACACATACACACACACACACACCAACTACTAAATCTTTTGCAGCAGTCTAGCTGCGATCACAAAGTTGCGGGTTCCCCCTCCCATACAACAAGCCATCTCCCCAGGCACCTATGAAAGACGGTACGACATATCACTCGCCTGGTGCTCAGAGAGGTACTCCCGGCATAAATCCCCAAGACTGGGGCACTCCACCAGCAAGTGCCAAACAGCCAGGGGGACCATGCTATCCCCACAGAATGGATGGTGAATGCCCTCCAGTAAAAATCCGTGAGAGAATAGGATGTGGCCAACCGGTAACTGGCATAAAACAGCCTCCCATCGGCGAAACAAGCCTCGGCATGTGAAGGAATCCACCTTACCACAAATAACACGCATCCTGTTAGACCCACCGCATCCCAGTGGCCCTCTCCCTGACCTTTGAGTCTACCTGACACACCCATCTATCCTGGCATAGGAACACACGACGACGACAAAGGAGAAGAAGGAGATGAAGAAGAAAATGAAGAAGTGGAAAAAAAACTGCCACACGCACTGAGTATCCCAGTTTGCTGCAAGTGGCATATAAAGCTGTTAAAAGTAGGCATCATGAGGAGATTAGAACGAAAGCATCAGAACGAAAGCATCAGAACTTGCAGAGAAGACTTAGGGATGGCAGGAGACAAGGGAATTCACTGGAGAGGGAGGAAATGATGGGTGAAAATAGGAGAGGACAGCAAAACATGCTTTTAATGTAGGCCTGACTCTTGTGGAGTACCAAGGATCCTCTGTGGGGTGTGGAGTGAAAAAACAAGGGTTGTGAGAGAGAGTACTGCTCAAAAGAATATTAATTTTAGCAAGGGGTCGCGAGAAAGGTACCCACAAAAGCATCATTAATTTTAATATGAGGTAACGAGAAATATACCCATAAGTGTATCACATTTTCAAAGTATAAGCGATTCAAGTATGGAGCTAGAAAGTTTGAGTAAGGGGCAAGACAGTGCACCAGGAACTGGATATATGACGAGTCATAAGGGTGACCAAGCAGGGAGCAGCAACAGGTGGCTGGCAAATGGGACAAACTCGTGGAGTGTCTCAGGAACACAGCAGTTCTGATGAGAAGCAGACAGTCACACGAATATGGACGGCAAATTTGTGAATGGAAGCTGGTGAGTATTAACGGAGATTGTAAGTGTAGAAGACAAGGTAATTTCACATGCCCAAAGCGTTACTTAAAAATGCCATTTAGCTTTTGCTCAATATCTAGCAAATAATCAATGGCCATCTCTGGTCGTGGGAAGTAAGAATGAGTTCAAGTAAACATACAATACTTAAAGTGAGTTTGTTACATTTAATATGTTTGTAATAACATGCAACTGAGTTAAATCGCCATGTACTGAGTGCCTTGTTTCCATTGGTGTTGCTAAATAATGCAACTGTCTTCGACAAAGTTAGTAATTGTAAAGCCAAAAACGTATTTGTATTTTGGAACCTCAATGTGTAGAACAGTTTTCCATGTAGTCCGGGAGGGAACTGGGACAGAAAGGGATACGGTGTCACGTTGTCCTAGTTCTAATTTTACAGATTCTCTTTGGACTTGCCTCTGGTCTTCCCATGGCTTATGTTCTCATGCTACCTTGTCCGACATATAGCAGTCAGAAATCGTGCTCATTAAAGATGAGTGTCAAATATTTAAATGACTACTCAGGAAGAGAAGGATACAATGATGCCAGGTTCGTGGGATAAAAATAAGCCTTAATCGTTTTTTATGTCATTAAGCAGTTCCACACCTGAGAGTCTAAAAAGTGACTGTATGGAATCTTGTAATGACTGTAGCTCAGATAAAGAAACTGTTCCCTTCGAATTAGAATATACACCATCAGATTTAGATTTTGAAGCACCAGCAGAGATGGCAGAGGCAGAACCAGACCAAACTGCAGTGTACACTGCGATTCTTTTTTATCAATTGTCACAATCAATTGCTGACATTCGGAAAGATGCTGTACACTGACTTAAGAGCTTAGCTTATTTCACAGCCGGTAAACACAAACACTCCAGCAGCTGAGTACACAGGTTTAATTCTCGAGCCTAATGTTAGCACATGGTTAAGGAAGATGGAGAACAAGACAACTGGACCTCAGTGAACTATGCTTGGCACGTTTGTTATAGTTACGGAATACACACTAGATGGTGCTAATGACAGAACTGAACAATTTTTACATGAGCAGACACGGTAGCTGGGAGGATTTTAAGTCTGCTGTCCTGAAACGTTAGTCTCCAAAGAAAGCTTTCCAACCTGTTCATTGGGCATCTATGCGCTTAATACGGGAGAGTGTATCATTGATTATTGGTCGCCACCACTGAAGCTAGCTATGCGGGTCACAAGTATTAGGCCTGCTTTTGAAGAATCTGCAATGTATACAGCCATGAACTTATTCATGGAACTGTTCCCCAGCCAGCGTACTGTCACTACTGATGATGACGAGTACGACCATCCCGATAAACTCGCGAATAACCTGTCACGTCCTGGCCGATTTTCCCCCCCCCCCCCCCCCCCCCCCCCCCCCCCCCCCCCCCCCCGCCCACCCAATCCCGACCAATTGTGGGAAAATTTTTTTTGGCTCAAACCTCCACTTTTGGTGAGAAACATCGAAATTTTAGAGAAATCACCCACCTGAGCTTATAAATGTTGCTCCAGGTGAGAGTACCTTTACCTTTTCATGCTCTATGAGGGTACTTGGCTTCAAAGAAAACGAACTGTGGGAGGGGTACCTAATTCAAGCCACTTTAAATTAGGTATTTATTTATTTATTTGGTACGAATTTATATGTAGTACAAGAGTATATTGGTTTCCACACAATAATATAGGCGATATAAGCAATGTTCACTCACCAAACACATCAACATATGGCACCTTTGTCTACGACATTACCACGTCATCACTTCTATTTATTTCTTCCTCAAGCTTATTTCTTCCTTTGTCCTCCACCTCAGGAATCACTTTCACCGTGAATTTCATCATTGGAGAGACCGTGACGTGACATCTCTTTACTGGCCAGGTCACTGATAACTGGTGAGTTGCCGAGAAAATGGCATGTGGGGGAAGGGGGGGTCATGTTGGGCCAGGCAGTATCTCCGCCTGACGGCGGGTAGAATAAGGTCTCCAACTCCCGTGAAACTTAAAAAATGTGCAAATGACGGACCTTGCAATTGCATAACGTATGGGTACGTCGTTGGGTGTTACCGTGACAAAATGTGGCACCGTACCCATACATCGACTGGATGCCTCGGGTTAAGGACGTCAGTTGGATAGAACAGGGCAATTCCCCACCTGACAAGGAAAACATGCAAAGGAGAGAAAACGCTACCTGATCGCACATGTGAGTGAAGGAAAAGTCTTTGTTAAAAGAGAGAAGACAGATACCGGGAAGTTAAACTCTGTGAACCACGGAAAGTGTAACTAATGTGGTGTTGCAGGTCACAGAACCTGCATGTGCCATGCCACAAGGCTAATCTCGCGAGGCAAGTATAACAATTTGTCAGCTGATAATAGGAGATAAACCAGATGTTTCTGTTGTTGTGGATCGGGTCACATGGCAGCTCATTGTTTCTCTAATGTAGACAACCCAGGTCAGGTGACATAATGCGGTCACCGTAAGAGTATAACTTACTGTACCGAGCAGTGTTCATCACACACACACACACACACACACACACACAAAGTCCGATAACCAAATGTTGTGCCTTTGGGAAACCAAACGGATCTGGTGATAGTAATGGGGGCAGGTGGCGAAACGAGGGACTGCCCTATCCTCCTAGGCATGTAGATCACTCATTAACCAGGGAACCTATGAGAATTTAAGTGAGAAGAGACCTGAGCTCCAGCCGTATGTAGGCCGAATGCTAGTGTCTGCGAGCGGTTGTGCAGAATGAAAATAATAATACGTGTTCAGTCTCATTGCTTTAATATTTTGTTTACCCACCCACCTGCTTTCAAAACAGCTTGTAGACGTCTGAAGCATCCATCTGAAGCATTTAACCACCCATCTAAAGCAAACAAATGAACTCGTGCACCCCTGCAAGACTATCATTAAAAAATAATAAAATCGATGCCTATAGATTTAATACCCTTAAAAATAATTTATTTGTTGTATTGTATAGATAATAAGTGTTGAGTTGTAGGAAAATAATAAATATGCCGAGTTTCTTTATTAATCCCGGCGGGGCGCTCAGAGTAGCGAAAAACGTCCTATATTTCCCCGCCATATGGCTCATTCTTGCTCACTGTTCCAACTCTTGTAATGGGGCTGTGATATGGCAGCACTAGACAGGGGAGGGGCGAACAGCAAGGATCTTCCCACATATCCCAACTAACGTTCGACACTCCTGGGGTAACAATAATTTTCCTAATGACTGTACGTATTATCCCACGAGATTGATGGGGAGAAGGCAGGATTACAGGTCAAACAGGTTCTCCTAGATAATGGTTCCTTCCTGACCGTAACAGAAGCAGGCCTATCAGATAAATTAGAATACATCTCTGGATGCTGAATGATCCATTTATGTATGGCATCATCTCGTTAGAGACTCATATTTCTGGGTGGAGACTTGGTTTGTTTTCCCCAAGTCCTGATAGTACTTTCGCCGTTATGTTGTGGCCAGTGATAATGAACGTTGTCCCGAGTGAGGCGAGAGGAAAGTCCAGGGTTTATGTTGCCTATACTAATACTACTTCTGACCGGATCATCATATATGGCAGGTATAAGATAGGCACAGTGGAACCATTTGAGGAGGTAAGGTGGGAGGAAGGTCAGAACAACGAGCAATGATAAATTACTAGCGTAACACAAAGGGAGGAAAGGTTGAGACTAGATATGGTTACAGATGAATTGTTTTCTTCACAAAGTCGGGAGAACGATGGCCTCAAATGCCTTGTGCGAAATCGTCCTCATGTGACCTCTCTGCCTGACTAACCACTGACTACTACACCCTATTTCCTACATCACAAATGTGCCATGGGGCCAGTCGTGAATCGCCCTCCCTATAAAATGCCAGCTACGTATCAAATGAATGACTTAAAAGAGCAAAATATCATATGTCCCACCAGATCACCTTATTGTTCACCCCTGGTCCCAGTGGCCAAGAAAGATGGTGGATTACGGATGTCTCGATTTTCGGCACTTGGATAAGCAGATAGTTGAGGATCTCTTCCCACTGCCAACTGTCACGAACATTCTTTTCCAGTTAGGAGAGAACACTACATTTAGTTGTTTAGATTTAATGGAGAGATACCATCAGAAACCATTAGATGACGAGTAACGCCCGTTGACAGCATTTTCCTCACCAGACGGTCATTGAGAGTTAAATAACCCACCCTTTGACTTGAAAGATGTCCCTACCATGTTTCGGGGTATGATCGATGGGATCCTGTCAGTCTGACGGGATGAATCAGCCATACTTACCTGGATGACATAACGGTCTATGGCAAGGGTTTTGTTTTACATGTTCAAAATATGGATGAAGTTTTATCTAGACTGGAAGGAGCTCAACTTATTCTTAAGCTGCAGAAATGTAGTTTTCTCCAAGGCTGAAGTATCACACCAAGGCTATATAATTTCTGCTGAAGGACTGCAACCCCCCATAAAGGTCCGAGCCATAAAGGAAATTGCTTTCCCACAGACACTAAATGAGTTCTATTTTTCTAGGATTAATTGAACATTACTGTAGGTACATAGATGGATTCTTTCAGATTGCTTTGCCTCTCACAAGACTGACTCGTGGGAAAAAGAGGTATAGAACTCTAAACAGAAAAAAAGGAATGGCATGAAGAGGCAGACCAGGCCTTCAGAGTTCAGAAGGGATAATATAGTTCTTAAGGTCCCTTCCTTTGATAAGCCGTTCTACATGACAACAGATGCAAGCGGTACAGCAATAGATGCAGTACTTCAGCAAAATGATGATGATGGATTTCTGAAGCCACTAACGTATTTCAGTAGAACTCTGAATAAATTTGAGATGAATTATGCCACTATTGAGCAAGATGCCTTGAGTATAGCGTATGAGCTACGAATCTATCGACCCTTTATCCTAGAACACAAAGTGATTTTGCAGGCGGATGACCAAGCCCTCACATGGTTAGGAACCATTTGGAAGGACTGCTAGATGGCAAATCCAGGTTGCAGAATACGATATAGATTTGTCGTATCAACTCAGACATCAGAATGAAATAGCTGATGCCTTGTTACGTCCTTGTAGCAAACCACAGGACAATGATGCAGAGGTTATACTAGCTGTTGCAAAAATCGTGACCAACCTTGACACCGTCAACTGGAACCTTGACCAACTGCGGAAGCAGCAAGATGCACATCCAATTTAAGGATCGTTAAAGCGGTACCTTCACGGAGAAGCTCCTCAGGTCCCCAAACTGGCAGTCCCAGTTAAACAATTCTGTCTCCACCAGGATGGATTCCTTTACCAAAAACAAGCAAGGACTTACGTGGATGATTATTTACTACCGAAGGTTGTACCTGAAGAGTGTGTACCAGCAGCAATACATTTGGCCTATCACCTGCCACTTTCAAGACATTGTGGGACCACGGTTACTACTGCATGCACCAAAAGATTTGCATATTGGCCAACTATGGTCAAGAATATTACCACTCTGTCGGTACTGCAAACACTGAATTACCTCTAAGAGGTCGGGGAACGCCCTGATGTGCCAGCGCCATGGCATCAGGTCCATCATTGAATATGTGTGAGGCAGAACATTAGTACTTCCTCATGGCAGTGGATACACTGACCAGATTTAATGTTGCTGAGCCATTGAAAACTAAAATGGTAGAGGATGTAGCTCATGTATTCGTTGGATGGGTTGTATGCGTTCAAGGAACACACCAAGGAGTAGAATTTTGAATGTGGCACTACGTGGAATAGTGAACATACTCCAAATGGGGCACATCACAACTAAACCTTATCACCCTTCTACAAATGGGTTGGTGGAATGGGTGAACAGAACAGTGATTCAGATAATATACACAATGATTCAAAGGAATGCAAATACTTGGAACAGAAAACCTTTGGCTTGCATGGCTTTTAACTTAGGATTCAGTAGGTCAGTTAAGGCTTGTCCATACTTCCTTTCGAATCTGAGAGATGTAATGGTGCCTTATCAGACAAAAACTGAATCGCAGCTGCGCTATAATGTGGACGATGCTAAGTACGTGCTAGCAGCCATGGCAGCTAAAGGTTATCACAGGTGCCAGGTGTACTTGGATCGAGCTAGTACAGAGAATGAAAATTACAGAAGTAAGAAGGCTGCTCTCAAGCCTTTCCGTGTAGGAGACACAGTGTATATGCATATGATTCCTAAGTGAGGATGTGCCAGGAAGCAACAGCTCCTTTATGCAGGAACTTGTAGAGTCACAGAGCGCATCAGTAACGTAGTAATTAAGGTACACAGGGTGAAGGATGGAGCTGTCTCCATCCTACACACTGATCGCGTGCAGAAGGTCCCTGAAGCTTCCCTCACCACTAAAGATAACAAAAATGTTCACCGTGCATACCCAGTACACGAGGCTGATGATAATGGTGGCAGTGGTGCTGACAATGGTTTAAATTATTTCACTTCGATACCGGTACATAGCCGCGGAGCAGGACATCCGTCTGGGGAAACTCACGAGATAATCGAAGTTCTACATGTGAAAGAGACTGGAAGACACGCAGGAGGTGCAAGATATGCAAAAGACTGAAGACATGGCAAATTAAGGTGATGTAGCAGTAAATAATCTGAACCGGCAGGGTGGAAACGAGAGCATAAGGTTAATGCAGCTGAGGAATCCATGGTCGTGGCAGGCTTCCCGACACCTAGTCGTTTGTCCTCTGCTTATGATCTTGAGGATGCAATCTCAGCTACCAGGTATAGCCTGAGATCACATACGGTAATAGAAGACTAACCTCTAGTTATGGATAGACCGTTAGAGCACACTGATAGGAAGTCTAACTTAGTACTAGCAAGGAATAGAGATTAAGTCATAGCAGTTATTTTGTTTCAGATTTAGATGTTTGCAGTTGTAGTGTCAGAAATACTAGACACATTAAACCACATATCTTGCTCCAACAGCCTCATCTATTCTCCAGCTTCCAAGCTTCTTTCAATAGAAAATCTTTATTTGGTCCCTATTACAGTATGTTCACTGAAGATGAGGGTGTAGTACGCCCCAACCCACAATCCGGTACTGTGGGCAGTGGAGTCGAATGCCATTCGTACCACACGTTCAGATATACTACAGTCATTCAACGATTCAATGATGACAATAGCCATGGCCTTTCCTGTCCCTGATTCCAAACTGGGTACATTCAAAAGCTTTGAAACTCCGTCACCTGAGACGAAAATTGTAAGGCGTTCAGTAACATTTGCTCTTGTTACATCGGGAATTAGTTTTCCATCCTAGTCACTACAAGTGGCACAGTTGGATGGAATGATTTTTTCAGCCATTTTGCAGATTCCATCTGACTCTTGATTCGATCTCGGCGGATACCTTGTCTGTTGATAGAATACATTGTTAGATATTGTCCACAGGCAGAAATGGTCGCAGAAAGCAAATGCACTGCAGCACGGTCTGAAATCTTGGTTCGATCTAAAGCAGCAGCAACTGGAGAAGTGACAACTTTTTTTCATGCTCGTTGGCATTTCAGAGAAGGAGCTGCAACCGAAATGTGGGAACCTGCTATATCTGTATAATCGTCACCTGTTTTGTCTTCATCACTAGTTGCACTTTCCTCCAGCTCCACTATTTCCTCTCGTACTGCACGATGACATTCCTCACGCTGTCTCCTCTCCTGTTCAATCTGTTGTGTCTCTCTGGCTTCGTTCTTTCCGGTAGAGTTTGACAACGATGCTCAGCATAGAGCCTCGCCTCCCTCTCTCCTTCTGAGCCACAAGAAACTCCTTATCTTCACAATTTTTGATGAGGTCGAAGGCATTCGTGTGTGCAATGTCCAAGAGATCTTTCATCAGTTCTTGGAAGTTCGCTCTCTTCTCCTTACTTTCCGTATTCTGGTTCTTACTCTTCGCCAACTTTCGCCATTCTTTATAGAGAGATTCGATTTGGGGGATACGATTCCGTGGCTCAAATGCATTAATGCGAGCTCTCTCTCAGAATCCCCGTAGTTCCTTAGACAGAACTCATGCTGAATCCCTCAGTGTTCGTGTCTCTGTTCGCATCAGGTAGAAAAGTTGAACTACACTTCTCCACAAGGAGGTTACTTACTTCCAAGCAGTCTTTCAAATGGTTGGCCCACAAGCCAAATCTTGGTTTTGCTCCTGCTTTTCGTTAATGGCGTTGGCAATTGCACCTGAGTCATAGCAAATAAGTGATTAATAATAACTCAACAGGCAAATCCCTGAAAAAAGACAAAAAAATACAGGTATTGCTACATTGTAGTCTCCAGTGAAGTAGGCCTAAAGCAAACACTTTTTTTTTTCAAATAAAAAATATTATTATAACAATAATTTTACTTATTAGGCACAAACCTAGGGTAAGATGCGGCACCGGTTAATACCATCCTTCGGCTAAAATTTGGCATCTCAAGAGTTTACACCTTAACTCACAATATACACTTCCAGCAAACAAAATATTCCAGACTTCATTTTCACCCCTTATTAATAGGGACCACCCCAATATACAGTATATATATATATATATATATATATATATATATATATATATATATAT
>JAGKTI010006526.1:24506-40346 GCA_018397915.1 Birgus latro
TGACAATTTGTATTAAATTACAATTACCATCCACCCAGCAGTCAATCCATATACAACAGAAAGTACACTTTAGCTGAAAATCAATTGACAGCAAGAGTTTGGTACATTTGAGGTCGCCATTATTTTCTTAATACTTGCCCTTTAAAACCTATACTTACAGCTAATAAAGGGCTCGTCGTCGGTGTCCGTGGTTGGGATCGCCACAACTGCCTGTTTGTCCTCGGTGTCCTCGGTTGGGATCGCTGTGACCGCTCTCTTATAACTATACACTTATCGCTACAAAAGGCTTGTCATTGGTGTCCACAGTTGGGATCGCCACGACTGCCCGTTTGTCCTCGGTGTCCTCGGTTGGGATCGCCGTGACTGCACACTTATAACTATACACTTATTGCTACAAAGGGCTTGTCGTCGGTGTCCGCGGTTGGGATCACCGCGACTGCCCGTTCGTCATCGGCGTCCACGGTTGGGATCGCTGTGACAATGCACTTATATCTAATAAAGGTAAGTCGAGAATCCCTATGCAAACTTGAGCAGGTCACATTTTAACACCCTGCGTGGGTGTGAACACTCATATGGATTTTGTGTATTCTACGGGAATCCTCAGAGAGGCCCACAGCTCGAGACACACCACAAGGTAATTCAGACACAGCCTCAGATTGCCTCTGCGGGGGTCTCGAACTTCCCTCTTAACCTGCGGTACATACAGTATGTACAACCCCTACACTTATGACTAATAAGGGCTCGTCGTCGGTGTCCGCGGTTGGAATCGCCATGACTGCACATTCGTCATCGGTGTCCACGGTTGGGATCGCCGTGACTATGTGCTTATAATCTACGGTACATATGTATGTACAGACCCTAGACATATTGTGTCCTGTAGGGCCAACGAGCAAGACGTGAGAGCTTAGTAGCATAGTACTGACTGGGAACCAAGCTATTTCTTGGATTGCTCAAATCTCTTAGAACAGCACAGTCTTAGGGAACCCAGTGTACGACAGATACCTATATTAATCATCAGTCAGCAGGCGAGACATCAGTCTGCACCTACATTGTCGCTTCCCTTGATGTATCTCACAAGAAAGTTAAATTGCTGCAAATTCAGTGTCCAGCGTGTCAATCTTGCATTAGCCGTCTTAGTTGTGCTGAGACTAGTGAGTGGCATATGATCGGTTTTCAGAGTAAATGGTGCTCCGTATAAATAATAGTAATATTTCTTAACACCATCAACCACAGCCAAGAGTTCCTTCTCCACAGTACTATAATTCCTCTCAGCGGGTTTTAGTTTATGGCTGTGATATGCCACAGGGAAAACTCCACCTTCCGATTCTTGCATCAGTACGGCACCTACTCCATCTTGTGAGGCATCGGTATGCAGTACGAAAGGTTTATTGGAATCAGGCAGCTGTAAAATAGGCTCCTTACACAGCATGTTCTTGAGGGTGGCAAAGGATCTCTCTTGCGCTTCTCCCCATTCAGTGGTATTTGGAGCATTCTTCCGAAGCATATCATACAACGGCTGGGCAATGAGAGCGAAATTGGGGATAAAACTTCTATAATACCCCACTAAACCGAGGAATGCCCTAACCTGTTTCTTGGTCATGGGTCTCGGGGCTTCCTTAACTTTTCTGATCTTATCACCCTGACACCTGCAGCAATTGTTGCCAACGATATGTCTGAGGAACTCCACTTCACTGTGCACAATCATACCCTTGCTGGGTTTCACAGTCATGCTGAAACTCTGGAGTCTACTGAAGACAATTTCCAAGAGTCTGAGGTGCTCCTCCAACATGGCAGAATGCACAAGGACATCATCAATGAACATTTCTACTCCTACGATACCATGGAGCACTTGTCTCATGGCTCGATTGAATACTGCTGGGGAATTGGTAAGTCCAAATGGAAGGACCTTGTACTGGTACAACCCCCTAGGAGTAGCAAAAGCGGTGAACTGACGACACTCGGGATGAAGAGGAATCCCTTTGCTAGATCGAGCTTTGTGAAGTATCGTGACCCTGCCAGCTTGGAGAAGATGGCAATATGGTCACCCATTGGCTCAGCATCCACTTTAGTGATTGCGTTTAGCCTCCTATAATCGCCACAAATCCTGACTCCTCCATCCTTCTTGCAGACTACTACCATTGGACTGCAGTATGGAGATGAAGACTTTTCAGTGATACCTGCAGCGTCCATGTTGGCAATTTCCTTATCTACTGCGTCCAGTAGTCGCATGGGAATCGGATATGACTTAACCTTTACAGGAGTATTGCTGGTCAACTCAATTTTGTGACACTCAACCTTTGCGAGTCTAGGTTGGTCAGAGAAGACACCAGCATACTGACAGAGCATTGAACTTATGACATTTTGGTCATTTAATGCTAAGTCAGTGTTAAGTAAGACATCTCCGACAGTCTCCTCCTGCCGCGACTGAGTGGTTAAGGGCTCATCGTCAGTGTCCTCGGTTGGGATCACCGCGACTACTCCAGTTTCTTCTGGTGGCTGGTCACTGTCACCGAGTACAGAAAAGCCAGCTTCCTCAGGGTTTGGCTCATGATACGCCTTCAACATATTAATGTGGAATCTTTTCCGAAGATTCCCCATCTGGATTATGAAGTTGAGGTCTGAAATGCGCTCTACTACATTGTATGGACCCTTCCACTGTGCCAATAACTTGTTCTGGGCAGTGGGGAGTAACACCAGGCATTTATCACCTGGACTGAACTTCCGAAACTTTGCTTTCTTATCATAATAAGCTTTCTGAACTTTGCGCGCCTTGATCAATTCTTCCTTAGCTAACTCGCATGTCGACTGGAGGCGGTCAGCTAAATCAAGGACGTAGGTGTAGGTGGTCTTGACTTCAGGGTCGGGTTCTTCATCGTCCCATAACTCTTGAAGGACTTGAAGTGGCCCACGGACCGACCTTCCATACACCAGTTCAAAAGGTGAGAACTTCAGTGAATGATGTGGGGCTTCTCGATAAGCAAAAAGAAGAGGAGCAATGAACCACGGCCATTCTTTTGGCTCTTCAGTGGCCATGCGCTTCAACATCTTCTTGAGAGTCCCATTGAACTTCTCACACAACCCGTTACACATGGGGTTGTAGGGCGTAGTTCGCAAGCCTCGGATTGATAACAACCTGAATGCTTCATTCATCACTGCAGAGGTGAACTGCGAATCCCGGTCACTTAAGACCTCCTTGGGGATACCTACTCAACAGAACGCCTCAATCAGTGCCTCTGCAACAGTGACGGCCTCTATATTCTTAAGGGCCACGGCTTCAGGCCACCGTGTGCTGATATCAACGATAGTGAGGATGTACTTTGATCCATCACTAGCCCTAGGAGTGATTGGTCCAACAATGTCAACTGCTACTCTCTCGAACGGTTCAGAGATTACAGGCAATGGCTTCAATGGCGCAGGACGGACACGCCCGCGGTCAGTGGTACGCTGACACACCTCACAGGAATGCACTAGCCTAGTTATTTCCTGTCCCAATCCTGGCCAGAAAAAGCACGGATGCAGTCAGAGGTTTTCTTTTGGCCCATGTGACCTCCCATCACTGAACAATGACCCAATTCAAACACTGCTCGGCGATACTTCGCAGGAACGACAAACTGCAGTCGAACCTCACCCTGGAGTGTTTGTGACTCACGTAACAGCCATCCTCACTAACGAAGGAACCTGGCTTGACCACCCTGCGAATACTTCATCACATTACCCTCCAGTTTCCTAAGCACTGTGGCAAGTGTCAGGTCAGACTGTTGTTCTTGGACAATGTCTTGACTGCGTATCAGATCTTGCGGCGTTGCAATGGTCAATGGGGTGACACGGTTCGGAGCCTTGGCCCTGGCTCGTGTTACTGCAGCAACCAAAGTCTGTGTAGCAAAGTCTACGGCGCAACTATTTTTGATGCCTGGTATGATACCTATAAGGTCAAACAAAGGTTCTGGCATGACAACTGCAACTGTCAAACCTGTGTAAAAGGGATGGTGCTACCTGGATACGTGCCTCAGGGAACAATCTCACTGATCCATCAATAAGTTTAACTTGGATGTGCCTACCTGTGTACTCCTCGGGCCGAACTAGACTCTGCTTGATGGAGAAACCTGAGGAACCATTGTCCCTCAGAACATTTACAGAAACACCTCCCACAAACCCTGGCTCACCAAGAAAAGCACTGTTGCCAGTGGGTGGGTCTGAGGAGGCAGTAGCCAGTCATTGATGAGACTGTGGAATGTACGATGTGGAATGAAGGCTGTGTTTGCCTCCTGCCTCCAAAACACTAAAGCCGGTTGTCCTGACTGAGGATTATGTGGCTTATCCTTGTTCTGCTGCTGTTTGGGATACTGCTGCTTGTTAGGGTATTGTCTGTACCTCTTCCAATCAGGTTTCTGTCTATTCTGCCCCTGGTCCTTCTTCGTTTTTTTTTTTTTTATGCAAGGAAGAAGGAACCAAAGGCCAGGGCCCGCATACTGTTCCTTCCAAGAAAAAGTAAAAACAATACAAAAGAGAGCCAAATTCAAGATCCATTCATTTTGAGATGCCTGGACACACTGCATTTGAAAGACTGGAGATCATAGGAAGTAGGGAATACAGACAGAGGGAGACAGTTCCAGAGTTGACCAGTTGCATAAATGAAGGACTGGGAGTAACGGTTAACTCTTGCATTTGAAAGTTGGACAGAAAAGGGATGAGAGTTTGTTGCTAGACGGGTACTACGTGCCTGTCGTAGTGGTGGAGGGATGCAAGCAGACAGTTCAGAGGAACAGTGACCGTTGGAGTAGTAATAGAAGAGAGATAAAGAAGCAACAGTGCGGCGAAGAGACAAAGGTTGAAGGGAATCAGTAAGAGGCAGAGAGTTAATGAGACGAAAAGCCTTTGACTCCACCCTATTGAGAAGAACTGCATGTGGGGAGCCACCCCACACATGAGAGTTTTATTCGATGCATGGGCGAATAAAATCCGTGTACAAGGTCAACAACTGTGCAGGGGTAAAGAAAGTTCATAGTCGGCTTAGCACACCTAATCTCTTGGAAGCAGATTTCACAAGAGATGTAATATGTTCTTTCCAAGACAAGTCCCGAGAGAATGAAACCCCAAGCATGTTCAAGGATGATGCAGGACTGAGCTGGACATTATTAAACATTAGTGGGTAATCCTGAGGAAGATTTTGTCGGGTTGATAAGTGTAAGAACTGAGTTTTTGATCCATTAAAAATAACAAGATTATTTTTACCCCAATCAGAGATATGAGCCAAGTCAGACATTAGGTGTGCCATAGCCTCATCCCTTGTTTGCTGAAGTAACTGCTGAGATGGACGTTGCGGAAATCGAATGGAAAGGTGAAGGGTGGAATCATCAGCATGTGAGTGGATAGGGTTAGATGTACAGCTTAGAAGGTCATTGATGAATAAAAGGAAGAGAGTTGGTGATAGGACAGAGCCCTGAGGAACACCGCTGTTGATTGGTCTAGGAGAACGATGGCCGTCTACAACAGCAACTATGGAACGACCAGAATGGAAGCTAGAGATGAAGGCACAGATAGAAGGATAGAAACCGTAGGAGGGCAGTTTGGAAATCAAAGATTTATGCCAGACTCGATCGAAAGCCTTTGAGATGTCAAGTGCAATGGCAAAGCTTTCGCCAAAGTACAGAAAGGTTGATGACCAGGAGTCTGAAAGGTAGGTGAGAAGATCGCCAGCGGAGCATCCCTGACGGAACCCATACTGACGATCAGAAAGAAGGTTGTGACAGGAAAGATGCTTAAAATTTTTCTGTTAAGAACTGATTTGAAAACTTTTGAGACACAGGATGTTAAAGCAATTGGACGATAGTTAGAAGGTTGGGAAAGGTCACCCTTCTTTGGGACTGGCTGAAAGAGAGCAAACTTCCAAGAAGGAAAGATATAAGTTGAGAGACAAAGGCAAAAGAGTTTACCTAGGCAGGGTGTAAGCACAGAAGCACAGTTTTTGAGGACAAGAGGAGGGACTCCATCAGGCCCATATGCCATTATTCTGAGAACAGCCTTGATGCTGTGGTTCAGTCTGCGATTGCTTACCAGACTTAGCAGTATCTTTCTTATTCCATGGCTGTTGTCTACGAGTTTGGTACCCGTACGCAGTAAAGAAAGCATCAGCCTTTTCCACCATTTGGTTTGCATCCTTCACTTTGCACATCTTGAGCTGGGCCATAAGCTCAGCAGGCCACGACTTTTCCAGCTGTGTGCGCAACACGAGGTCGATTATTCCCTCTCGCGTGCTAGGAGTCTCGTTCTTCTCCATCCACTCGCCTAAGTATGCCATGAGACGGTCAAGGAACTGTACAGCTGTCTCCTTTTCCTGGAGACGCGCCTTCATGAACTGATTCCTAATGTCATCAACCGTAAGACCGTACGCTTTGATGAGTGCGGTCTTCATCATCTCGTACGTGAGATTATCTCCACGAATTATGTGGAGAATGTTGAGGGCAGGGCCCTCAAACAGGCAAAGGAACTGAAGCCACTTAGCTGCCTCATCCAGATCGTACAACCATGCCACGTCTTCGAAACGAGCTATAAATGGCTCGATTCGCTCGCCTTCCTTGTAAGATGGAAGCTTAAGACGTGGAGTTGCTAGAACAGGTGCTGGGAGAGCAATAGTGGAGCTTGGGTTGGCTGCACCCGATGTGCCTGAAGCCAAGGAGTCTCGCTTCAGCACTTCAAGCTCGTGTTTGTCACGTGCCTCGCGCTCAGCGTGCTCGTGTTCACGTTCTTGCTCTCGTTCCTCACGCTCACGCTCCTTCTCACATTCCTCGCGCTCACACTCTTTCTCGTGTTCCTTGCGCTCACACTCTTTCTCGCGTTCCTCACGCTCTTTCTGACGTTCCTCGCATTCATGCTGTTCTTTTTCATGCTCTTGCTGTTCTCTTTCGTGCTCGTGCTGTTTTCGCTCGTATTCACACTGAATTTTCCGCTCTTCACGGGCGGCGCTCTCACGTTGCTGCTCATAACTGCAGCGCGACAGGATATAATCTCTAATTTCCTGAGGGTTAGTAAGCCCCATATCCTTTGCTTCCTGCAGGTATGTACTAGTTTCCATGATGCCCAGATCGAAACTGAGTGACTAAGGACTGAGACTGATATGCTGGCTGGTGTGCAGCAGTCTACCCAACTAAGAGTGAGTGAGTGATTTGGTAATAATTTCAAGCTAGGAGTTTATATCCTGGAATGAGGTCGCCAGATGTCAGGGGGATAATGAACATGTGCCTATGGGCATTGGGAATAACTGTGGAGTCGATTATGATGATATCACGAGAGAATCGACTCGTGAAATCAAGTGGCGATTTCACTTATATGCTGGCTTACTACGCCAATTCTCTGGAGTCGAAAATTTATAGACTTTCTCAACAGTACACAGAAGAGACTAAACGCTCAAGAAGGCTGTATTACTGTACTGTTGGCCTCTGAGAAAGTTAGTTCACCCCTTAACATTCAAATAATAATAATAATAATAATAATAAACAGGATCTTGGCTGAGCCAAACTCCTAGCTGGCACAACGGATTTAAGGATTAATACCAAAAGCTGGACTAAGTACCAGTTGTGATTAATATTTGTAGTTGTGCTAACTTGGAGTAGCAAAAGTGTACTAAATATGTCGGGAAATCAAACACGGCTGTTACATTTAACAAGGCTCAAGAAAAAGAACTGTAAATTTATTAATTACAAGAAAATAAATTTACGTTACATGAATCTGTTCAAAATCAAAGAAAGGGAAATGCACTCACTCAAGCACTCAGACAAATAGCTAAATAGCCTTAAGCCTAGGAAAAACAAAAGAAATACTAATCAGTAAAGATGAGACCGCCACGGCTCTAGTTGATCACCAAGTTGGTGGAAGATTCGGGAAAACACCGATACTGCAGGATGTTCAAATCTATCCGCATTGGGTATAACAAACCCAACAAACCCGCTCTTCGTGACTGCTAAAGGACGATTAACTCGATGCTTAATCTAAACAGAGGCATCGTGTGAAAAGGGTGTGGCCACCTAATGGCTAGGGAGGCAGAAACGACAATTCAGAAATTATCACTCAGAGGAATGCACTGGCTGTACATAAAGACGATCACTCGCGAAAGAATGACAAAAGTTTTGACAATTTGATGCAAACATAAGTACACGGATGGACAGTTAAGAGAATGGCGAATTCTCATGGATTTCAGGACTATTCATCGTTCCTACAACTCACACTATGAATAGTCCTGAAATCCGTGAGAATTCGCCATTCTCTTAACTGTCCACTCGTGTACTTATGTTTGCATTAAATTTTCAAAACTTTCGTCATTCTTTCGCGAGTTATTGTCTTTATGTACAGACAGTGCATTCCTCTGAGCGATAATTTCTGAATTGTCGTTTCTGCCTCCCTAGCTGTTAGGTGGCCACGCCCTTTTCACTCGATGCCTCTGTTTAGATCAAGCATCGAGTCAGTCGTCCTTTAGCAGTCACGAAGAGCGGGTTTTGCTATACCCAGTGCGGACAGATTTGAACATCCTGCAGTATTGGCATTTTCCCGAATCTTCCACCAACTTGGTGATCGACTAGAGCCGCGGCGGTCTCATCTTTACTGATTAGTATTTCTTTTTTTTTCCTAGGGTTAAATCACGATGTAGAAAATTCGTGACACTCTCCATATCAAAAACAGTCAGTCTGTTGAAAGATTCTGATATGAAAGTTGATTCTAGCTTGGTGCCAGCGTATAGGTTACTCGAATCACAATTAAAACACTAAAATAGAGAACAATCACTTCACAGTCCTCAAAAAAGAAAAACATACTTCCAGTAACCTATTATTCACTTTACAGATTTACCTTAAATATGACTGAGAGAGATACACCTCCTCTTTTCCTCACTATTCTCAAGTAAATAATGACGAAGCCAAAAGAACAATACAGTGCCACAATTTTCCCCAGAAAATTCTCTAAATTCGAAATTTTCTTACTCAATGGTCCAAACGGCTGGTTAACATGCGTGTATATTTTTCCTTACTTAACTATTTGCACTTCTTTTATTTTGGGACCCAAAACATTTCACAAAGTTGATTAATAATCAAAGCTTCACTTAACTTCTCATAGCCCTGAGTGTGAGTGGGCGTCTGGGAGTCATAACTGAGCCCATGGTACCCACCATTGATGGTGCAAGGCCGGAACTTTACCACGGCTAACCTCCAGCACAGATATCCTGCTGTCCTCAGGCCCAGCATCAATTGGCGACACCACTAAACTCCCAGGACACTTCCCATCTCCAAACTCTTCAGCATGGAGGGGAAAAGTATGGACATCTCTTGAACACAGGTCCGCTTGGCACCTTGGCTCAGCTCAGAGTCCCCTGACGCTTGCCTCTACCCTCTCTCACACAGAGTTGCCAACTGAAAATTTAGCATGGCGCTAGATTCACCCTCGAAAAGCGCAAAAAAAAAGCGCTAAACTCACCAGGACACATGTAACATAACATATTAAGAATTTTTCACGTCTCTAAGGAAAATAATATGCAAATGAATATCTTTAAACCAGACTACTCACCATTACTCTAAATCTGCCAACTCCCAATCACCAATTTCATCTTTGCTGTACAGAGTAGCTTCATCTTTAGATGTTCCTGGTTGCTGCTTTGTTGATTCCGATTCGTATGCTCTCAAGGTACCAATTTTCTTCAGTACTTCCTGAGGCAATTTGTAGTTATGACATGAAGATCCATGTCGTTTTAGCCCATATCTAATTGTTAATATTGCATTTAAACTTTTGAGATTCAACCTGTTTCTAAGTTTGGATTTCACTACGTTCATGTGACTGAACACTCGTTCGACATCAGCATTTGAGTGAGGTAAGCTAAGTAATGTCAAAGCCAAGTCTGAAAGGTCACAAAAAGGATTTTCTCCCGATGCATCTCGGTAAGAAGCAATTTCTGCCCAGAGGTCTAGGATGTTTGAGGTATGATTCCATGATAGGTAGTGAAGTTTTTTCCACTGGAAATCTATGCGTGTCAAAATTTCTTCACTAGTAACAAACATCTGTGCTAGTTCTAGTATTCCAGGCTTGATTTGGTTTAGACATTCATTTACACTCAGCACTGACATTTTCTTTAGCACTTCAGCATTATCTGGTAAGCGTTGGCGAAGCTGTTGTGTAAGTTCTAAGACAAACTGTATGCATCTTTCACGAATTTCCCTTTGCTGGGGAAATTTGCACTGCTTCATTTCCTTTTCAAATTCATACCCTAAGTAGGGATGGGGATCTAAGTAGTTCTGCAACGATTCACCTAGTTTTAGTTTCCTTCCAGGAATTACAATCTTTGCGGTAATAGAATCCACAGGAGAAACAAGGTCATTAAGCAATTTAGTTGGATCTTGTACCTCCGACTCAAACTTCTTATTCACAGACTGAACTTCTCCCAGGATGTGCTTCAGAAAAATTAGAAATACATAGTTCTTCTTGCCTTCAAACATTTCGTAAAGAAGTTGAGCCGTGGAACAGCATTCATCTCTTCTTGCGATCTCAAAATGAGTCTTAAGTTCATCCCATTGCTGCAAAATTCTGACAATGGCTGACACAATGGACATCCAGCGTGTTTGGCTTAGCTGTATTAGCTTCAGAGGAGACTGGCCATCATTTACCACAGAAAACAATTCCTTGTACTTAGCTTGTCGAATTGCCGAGTGAGAAAACCAATTATACGTTTCCCTTATCATGCAATCTAAATTCCTAGGGAGGCACTCGGTTGCAGCATGAGATACCGCAAGCTGTAACGAATGACAAACGCACCTGATTAATTTCAAATGGGGAACCTCACATTTCAGTTTAGCATATACACCATTGTTGATACCCGTCATGACCGATGCATTGTCATTTCCGATAGCAATTAATCTTTGCAGCTGTAGCCCATGATTTTGCAAACATTTCTTCACAGCATCACATATTCCGTCCGCATCACATGCAGTCAGTTGAACGAGATCTAAAAAAGTAACTACAATCCTTCTCTTACTCTCAGAATAGTACCTTATCACAATGCCCAAAAGTTTCGTAACAGATATATCGTTACTTTCATCAATTAACAGGCTGAATTTCCTGTCACCTATATCAGCTTTCAGGTCACCACTGAAATGGGGGGCTAGCACATTGCATACAATAGCACTACACTTCGACCTCTTCAGTCTGAGATTTTTGCATGCCTTGCTATCTTTGAAGCATGATTTGCAAAGCTCACTTAAGTGATCTACCACACGTAATGAGCAATGTTCGGCTACGAAAAGCGACACACAACCCTCAGTTTCTCGTACATCGTTACTTACTGATTCAAAACTAATGAAAGTTTGTCGTTCGCCACTGAACGGTTCTTCTGCTTTTCTGTGTTTTGTTGTATTTCTGTGTCTCTCAATATCACTTAATTTAGCTGACAGTGGACAATGACAGTATTTACAGAGACACTTCGTTTCATCTCCCTCAATTTTCATCAACCACTTTTCATACTTGGGGTTACTTAGCCACTCTTTTCTAAAATGTTGTGTGTATTTCTTGCTCATTTTAAATGTTTGAGTGGTGCACACCGCAGGGGAACGAACAACTTACTTAATTAGTTTAATTACTACTGTTACTATGTAGCCTACTCCCCTTCGATAACCGAGACAGTCACAGCCTTCCGCACGGTATCCACGGTTGTATGGGTGGACGGGAACTGAACCGGCCAAAGTCAAGCCTCAAGGGAGTCTAAAGGCACGTCCACAAACTGTACAGGAACTGCACCCATCAAAACTTCAACAGTAGTGTCGTCTCTGATATTATTGCTTCTTTTTCATTAATATCAAAATAAAATATCAAAATAATAATTACCTAAGAGTCAGGACTCGTTGACGACCGGAGAACATGAAAAAGGCACCAAAATTGGAGCTAGAATGGGTAAAAAGCGCTAAAAATGCGCCAAGGCGCGATACACGAAAAAAAGGCGCTAAGCATGATGAAAAAGCGCTAGATCTAGCGCGAAAAGCGCTAAGTTGGCAACTATGCTCTCACACACAACAGCGCTTGGCATGGCTTTTTCTTAGCGGGCATTTCAAATTATTTTCCTAACCTGCTTCACAATACATTACTTTCCAACTAAATAGATCATTTCTAAACTAACCCTATTCACTAGTATCACTATTTTAAATGAACCATACTATATGACAGGTGACTACTTAGCGCAGATGAACACTGCGCAACGCAGCCCCCCTGCCTCTCAGAAAGTGGTTACCTTTGATAAAAACGATTATTTGAATAAGGGGACACTACAACAATTTTCCTTCGTTACACCTACACGCCGGTGAAAATTAAGCTGACACAATCGGAATCTTTTGATTCGCCAAGCATAATGGTCAGTTCCACATGTGTCTGTTTGTCTGCCTGTCTGTTGGTTTGTTTGTCTGCACTCTACAGGTCACAATTTTGTGCCAATCATTCATTTAAAAAAATTCAGGTGATGGATATCTCTAAACTGTGGAAGTCTATGGGTTTTTATCAAAATCGGTCGAAGGCCTTGGGCTGGGTAGGGGGTTGGAACCTCTCAATGATCGTGGGCCCGGGAATCATCGGGACCCAGCGGCCTGCCCCGGCACAATTTTTTCATGTTTCGATTATCGATTTTTTTTTCACCATATTGAAGAGAAACGTCTGGCACACCTGGCAATGCAATTTTTAGCTTCCCAAACCCATCCTATGCTTTGCATTGAAGTGCAAAAAAAAGTCGCCAAATGACTGCCTACACGCCTGTGAAGACTAAGCAGAGCAGTAGAAAAACATAGCACCAAGAAATATCCATATTCCTCGCCCCCCCCTCCCAAATTTCACTTGTGCTGAAATGGTTGAAATGAATCCAAATTCCAGTCCAATCCATCCGGCAAGTGCTTTGCCTATGACAGTTTCATTGTCTGTTTCCTGGTCACATGTTCTCTCTCTCTCTCTCTCTCTCTCTCTCTCTCTCTCTCTCTCTCTCTTGTCGTTCAATATATCAAGAAATCTATCTATCTATCTATTGCCAGACACCATAATCAAGAAATCGTATTCTGCAAAGTGGACCGCATCCCAGTTAAAATACAAGTTTCTCTCACCTTTCCCTCCAAACCATGTCCTGACAAGGGGGATAATGGACTACGGAAGATCTAATTCAGCCTGAATTAACCTGGGTTAACCTGTGCAATATCACAATGGCACTATCTAAGGCAGGAATTATCTACAAACAAGGCATGAAGAAGCTGATGTAATTATTGCTCAGCAAATGGTTCATCTAGAATCTCAACGAGTATCATGCACATTAATGTCCTTTCTGATGACACTGTGTTCACACTTCTCATGCATTTCTACAAGCAGAGAAACCTAACGTGTAACTTGATAATGAGTGCCACTAGTCAGACCAAGTCGTCCACAGACATCAGAGCTGCAGTTGAACAACATTCTGTCATTGTAGCATACTTATTACCAGCCCATGTATTGACAGGTTGTGACACTGTGGCCTTCTGCTGGGGCACTGGTAAGGGTAAAGCCTTCAGGGCATTAAGATCTGGCCAACAGCTAAACCACCTTGGTAATCTTGATGCCCTATCTTCGGATGTTCTGGAAGAAGCTAGAAGATTCTATGCTACTTGTTATGGATAAAAGGAAACTGGTAATATGTCAGCTAACGGTATGATGTCTGGAAGATAAAGATTGGTAATACAAAGTTGAACTCAGCACCTGAATTTGAGCACTTCCCCCGACTACCGAGGCATTCAAGGAGAATGTCCTCCGAGCCCATCTTCAATGTGCATTATGGCGAGCTGCTCTAGATCCTGGGCCACCAAAGCTTGATCCCACATGTTATGGATGGACACGAGAGGCTACTCCAGGTATGTTGCTGCCTAAAACCCTTCCACCAGATGTCTCACCGGCCCCACTTGATGTGCTGAAAATGATGTGTTGCAGATGAAGCTCAAACCTTCCATGTTCCACCAGTAGGCGTAGCAGTTCAGCTGCCAGGATCTCTTGCTCTGTGTTTTGTGAATTTCATACAACATTCAACTGTCACAATGAACAAACTAGGCTTGTATTTGCTTTGGATGGAGAGGATGATTAGTTTGATTAGTTTGAACGTTTATTTATGAAAACGATGCTGTTTGTGTGAACTAGATAAACTTGTTGCCATATACGTTTTTCTTTCACGGAAATATAGATTTTGTAAAAGTGAAATTAACAAAATTAATGAAAGAACTTTTTTTTTCGTCAAAAGAAACTAGTAATTGAATCTAAGGTCAGAACTTGAATACTGAGAAACTAAAGGAAAAGTATACTCTAATGTCTAAGTATTTCCCAGATATATATAGCATTTGGAATGCACCAGTTATAAATTTAGTGGTGTACTTGGATTCTTTGACCTAAAAAATGTACATTTTGGCACCAAATTTAGCTCTATAGACCAGGTATTAACAAATATATCGACGTTTTAAGATTTCGATAGTGTAGGATAGGACCCATTTTGAATTTTGCCTGTAAAAAAAATTTGCCCAAATACGCTAAAGTGGCACCAAGTGGTTTTGAGGTCTAGAGGTTCCCACCTACCAGAAAAAGCATTAAAATGTTGTATGTACTCCAAATCCTACTTTAACCTTCTGCTGCAGGACTAATTTATTGGCATAGTCAGCTTCAACAGGTTTATTCATTTTAAATAAGACTATGTGGAAGCACAAAGGAAAATGCAAACATTTTAAAGGATTCGATTTTGAGGACCATCAATTAAATGTCGAGGTCACAGGGCATGGTCACTAGAAATAAGTCAATTCAAACCGTTTGGATTTTATTTCAGCCAAATTTAGTGAATGAGTTATGAAATAAAGATGAATGAAATATTTGAAACTGATAGTAAGCTGTTGAATTCAGTCGCAGGGCAAATAAAATATTCAGCCCTGAGACTAGTTGGTGGGCAAGGAGGTTGTACTCAATTGCACCATTTTTCCAACTTACGAGATCATTGAACCTTTATGAAGGTTAGCTAAATATTTCAATACATTCTGCCTTTCTACATGGAAATAGCATTAACTCACCCAATCCTAGGGTGGAAATAGATGTATGGATGATGATGATGATGATAATGAGTAGCATTCACATATTTATACTTTTGATGAATCAGTGTGGAACGAATATTGCTTAAACTTTATATCACTCGATGAATAGTTTGTAGATTACGTCCCTTTCCATTAAAATAAACGTAAGCAACAACAACAACAAAATCCTATAAATCCTATGCATTTTGTACCTACTTCTCATTTAAAAATCAGATATGAGCTACAGATATTTTTTCGAAGTATCAAGAAATTTTGGTCCTGAATCTACAGAAATTTTAGGGTCGGCACCAGGCAACACGGAAAAGGTCACTGAACCTCCCCTTCTCAGACATGAAGCCAACTGTTGTTACCTGCAATAATGCCACTTGTGCAGTCAATAGGCATTAACCCCTTAACCGCGGGTCGTCACTTTCGTGACGGTCAGGTGCAATGGATCATACCACGGGGCGTCACTTGAGTGACTTATTTTTATTTCCCCCGGGCTTTCAGGTGGTGACTTGTATCATCTATCAGCACTGCCAATGTCCAACAATAGTCAGAGCTGCTAATGTCATCAGTACTCCCATCCATTGTTGACAATTTAGCCATTTTCCCCCATTCCAGACTCCCCTCCCTACCTCCCCTCCATTACCCTCTCGTGACGTCTGCTCAGCCGCTCTGCGCTAAGTAAATCTTCCCCGGATTTTTCCACTGTTTTCATCCATTGAAATGAGCCCTATGCCCTATTCTTATACAAAATAATATACAG
>JAGKTI010006527.1:3602-14083 GCA_018397915.1 Birgus latro
ATATATATATATATATATATATATATATATATATATATATATATATATACTGTATATATATATATAATAATAATGGAGCAGAAGATATTGTTACAATCCACATAAGTGCTAACATTCGCCTTTAACATTGGTGTGGTGTGAGCCAGCACAAACGGCAGCTATCACAATTTCCGCGCCCGCTGTCAGGCGGCGCCACCGTTCCCGGAGTTACAATTTTCCCATAGAGACTCGCGCTAGTGTCCCCTCTTATCTTTCTCTATACTCTTTGGTGTTAGTCACAAACAGTGAGACTAAGTGAAGTCAAGGTATGTGAAATGAAGGCATTTCCAGTCAAGGTTGTTTCCTAGTTATTCCCCTTCCTAGCTCTCCTCCTTCCTCTTTCCCCTCCTGTAATTCAGTCACCCTCCATACCTTAACAAATTACCAGTCTGCTTATCACTGCCAGTCAGACAAGTACTCTCGCTGTTGTGCTGTCGTGTCGTGATAAACAGCGACTGCGAGACTCCATGATGCCTAGAGTGCAAACAATCTTAAGTGTGTGGTGCTCACCTTGAAACAGAAGCTGGACATACGCATTAGATTTTAAAAATGTAAGCCTTATTAGACACCGATGACAGAATTTAATGTAGAAAATTATACGATTTATGATATAAGTTCCAGAGACCCAAGGTCAAGGAATTTTTGGTGAAAAGAAAATGAATAAATCCATTGAAAAAAGACATACAGTAAAACCTCGATATAATGGACTTCAGTATACCGGATTTCACTTTTATCAGACTCATGGAGCCTACCAAACTAAATTCTTATACAGGCAAACCCCAAATTACGATACCTCTAGATGCAATACCCCAGAATAGTGATGAGGGTAGAAATACCACCCTACCTCTTGTATCATGGGCCTACTCCGATTTTGCATTTTTTTTTTTTACTGATTTTGATGATATTTTAGATGTAAATTTTTGTGTTTAGGTTGATTTGTAAACTGTCTTTAGACTTAGATTAATGTGTTTTAGTCACAGGTGGAATGAACACTGTCATTTGGGGGACAGATTCTCGCTTAGATGTGGTACAAAACACTGTGGACAACTAGGCGTCTCAACAAACATCTAACCTACCATGGAATACGTAATATTAATTTAAATAAATATTAATAATTATGAAAGCCTTCTTTTCATTGATGAAAACTGTGACCTATAAATCACAGTGCACTAAATAACAGTGCACCCCCACACAATGCGAAATCACGTGGTGTGAATTACCCTCACATGGGGTGAATCACCTACAATGCGAGATCAACCCAGAAAATGCTTATTTTTATCAAATGCAAAATCTGCGAATTGAGCTTCCCAACATGCGAATTGGCTGTATGATTCCAAGGCAAAGATGGACATCCTGCCATTATGAGTGTCAGACTGGACAATGCGAGTCAGTCAAACGAAGGCAGGTGGCTGGCAATGAGTCAGATTCAAAATGGCGGGCAGCTGGCCTGCTATCTGCATGTCATCTTCTGGCTTTCCTGGATAAACAGACACTTTTCCTCCATATTGCTGTGATGATGATGATGCCATGTCTGTTGTCCCAGTTGTCGACTTAGAAGGTTTTATGGCATCCCCAGGAGACTTCAGCAGTGACAGTGAGAGTGACAGTGGGGAGCCTTGCCCCGCAGGGCAAGAGTAGACTCCCTGAGCCTCGAATACTCACCCATTACCCTTCTTGACAAGCCCAGAAGTCACTTAAATAAAGGTACATGGTGTTTGTTGTTTTATTTGTTGGTCTAGCAAGAAGAACTATTAGACAGAGTATTTGTGGGATAGTGTAGGCTGGAAGAGAGGACCCAAAGACCAGGTCCTAGGTGGGTTGTTCACCACCTACCATTTTTCTCATAATTTCTTTGGTTCACACAGTGCGAGATCGCAGAATGCGAGGGTTTCTGCTCCCCATAAACTTGCATTGTGTGAGGGTGCACTGCATGTGTTTTCATTTGGGCTGTTCATGCAAAACGCTTTGAAATACAAAGGAATTTTTAAGTAAATGTTAGAAAATAAGAGAGAAGAAAATAAAGGAGCTCAGCAACCAGACCAGCTGGAGGTGGATAGAGGTAGGGTCTGGGTATGGTAGGAGAAGAGTGTTCATTACCCGGAGGTTGCCACTACCCGGACATGCCTTTGGGTCTATTATGTAAGGATAAATGAGGGATTACTGAATAATGTATATTATAACTGTACTGTACACTAATAAACTTGTCTTTTGTTTACCTTATTGTGGTGAACGTAGCTGAAGTGGTCAGGCAGTCCGGACTGCTTCTTGCTTTATCGGACTTTTTCTGATATACTGTACAAGAATTTAGTCTGGTAGTTCCTTGATTTTGATAAAAGCAAATTTCGATCTATTGAAAAACATTATTTTGAGGTTTTACTTTACATATATATACACACACACACACACATATATATATACAGTCGTGGTCATAAATAATCACCTATCCTCTGGTACCCCGTGCCTCAGGCTGCCTCTTTTATGTGTGGCAAGTCACAGTGGAGTAAGAGGGGCCAGACAGAGAAGGAAAGGTGGGTGGGTGGACAAGTGATGGTGCTGGGGTGGAGTGCCGGAGGGGAGAGGAGGGAGAATTGAATGCGAAGTGGTGGTAACATTATTTGCCTGTTTTCTTTCATTCTGGGCATGATGCAAAGGAATTAATATTTGGTAGATAATGCTGCATTACATCTTGTATAGCGGCATCAGATAACAAGCTTTAGCCGGTGGTGATTCAAAGGCTGGCTCGTGAGAGAAATATACTGACATGACAGATCAGACATTAGTGCGAGCTAGAAGATTCCAGCAAACAAACAGTTTCCTTGTCCACCAGTTTGTATTTAGTCCCCCCCCCCCAGGAATATATCATTACGAGGCAATGAGAGGGTTTTGGGGTTGTTGAATGGCTATTCAAACCCATATCGGCATGGAGTCCAATCAACAGATTTTGAGAGATATAATTATTATATCCACCCCTGTGCACAGATATCAGATTAATTTACCTTTTATGGACAATTATTTTAGATAGCCTTTTTATTTAGAGATGCCATAAAATAGCTGACATGATGGTGACTGTATAGCAGGAGTGTATACAAGAGGATGATCATATTTACTAGGGACACAGCCATGTTAAAGGTTGCATATGATATTTAGTTCCAAAAAATGATTACATGTAAGGGTAGAGTGCAGGAGTGTATACAAGAGGATGATCATATTTACTAGGGACACAGCCATGTTAAAGGTTGCATATGATATTTAGTTCCAAAAAGTGATTACATGTAAGGGTAGAGGATGTTTCTTACACAAACATTATGGAAGTCAAAGCCATCCAGATTACATTCTGCGTCCAAAGTCAAAATACACAGATAAACACAAATGCCTGGCTCCTCACAAATGTTTCATCTGTCACATCAGTAATTTCTCTCAAGAACCAGCTCTTGATATCACCACCTATCAAAGGCAAACATATCTGATGCCGCTATTCAAGGTGTAATGCAGCATTATTTACCAAATGCAATATTAACTCCTTTCTATCATGCCTTGAATAAGAGAAAATAGACAAATACAATGTGGCCACCACTTTGCATTTCATCCTCCATCCCCTACCCTCCCTCCCCTCCTTCACTCCACCCCAGCACCATCTCTTGTCCCCATCACCCACCTTCCCTTCTATCTCTGGCCCCTCCCTCTCAGCCCCTCTTACTCCACTGTGACTTGCCACACATAAAGGAGCTAGTCTGAGGCACGGGATACCGGAGGATAGGTAATTATTTATGACCACGACTGTACATATCGTTTCGTTTTGTTTCGTTTTTGAAGGCTCCAACATGCTTGCATGCATCGGCCTTGGTCACCTACTGGCGGCTCTCCACGCTGCTCGATTCCTGGCAGCCTCCCTGTTCAGTCCCTTAACCTTTAAGTCACACTTAATGACCTCGTCCCATGTCTTTCTCGGTCTACCCCTCCCAACCCCTCCCCCAGTATTAACACTTCTCACTCTCTGTACCCAATTATCATCCCCCATCCTCTCCACATGTCCAAACCACCTCAGCCTACCTCTCCTCATCACAACATATATACAAATAAACCAACAGAACATGATGACAACACTTATCCATCCATCATCCAATCCTATGCCACCCCATGAGGAGCATAGGAGCCCTGACATTTAAGATGAGAGTGATACAGATATATACAAAATTACAGAAGGTATGAGACCATCACACAAGTAAGAATGTTTGTTGCTTTGAAAGTATGAGAATATGTTCATAGATGGTTTGGTCATGTAGAGAAAGTGAATATGAAAAGAATGATGAGAAAATGTAATAGGCAAGTACATCTGAAGGTGGAAGGTGTGAAGTGCCAATATGATGACTAGATGTGGTAAATAGAATGTGTCAGCAATTAGGAATGATGCTTGAGGAAGCAAATGAATTGACAGTAAGTCGAAATGAATGGATGTCATGTATGGAGGTGTAGATGACAAAGATTACATTTTTGTTTTTTTTCTGTATGATGTTATGCAAAGTGAAAAAATAAAGTGGAAACTTTTTCTCTGTGAGGTGAGGCCAAGAAAATTTCAAAAACTTGAATTTTAAGTGAATTGATGTTTCACCCTTTTCACTGAACAGTCTCTTGATAGCTCTCCTGTTTTTATGCTTCTCCTTTCTTATTTCTGGATTCTACCTACCCCATACTTAGTGTGGAAAATGAAATTAAGATGATATACTTTAGTTTACTGAAAACCGTGGTTAACTAATGTTTCGTATTTTTCAGTGCTTTCATCCCAGTTAAAATGGATTCCATTGGGTAATCAGACTGACATCTTCAAGGAGGCCAGTATGCAGCCACTTCATGATGATATTTTATTGGCAAAGATGAATAAGGGCCATGAAATTAATCTAGAAGCCTATGCTGTCAAAGGTAAGGTCATAAAAAAACTTTAAGTACTGTACAGTCTCCAGCAAAAATTGAGTGACAGGCTTGACGAGCAGGTTGGTATATGTGGCACCACCGCACCTGCAGTTTCACCACCCCCCCTCCCTCATTCTCGTTCATTCGTCTACCCTCCACCCTCCCCACACACAAGGGCAAGAGTAAGGCCTACTCTCATTGTCTCAACCACTCCTTCATCATCCATTTGCCTTGGGAAATAATGATTTTGTCATGAAAACAAGTATAAACACATTACACAGTGTTATACAGTAATTTGTCTACTATCCGGACGTCCACTATCCGGACTTCTCACTATTCGGACATCGTGGGCTGATGGCCAAAACCCCCAAATTGGAAAAAAAAAAAATCTGATTTCCCCCCGACCGCGTCAGTTTGAATTTCCCACCCGCGCCGACTAGCTCCCTTCCCACTCAATCTCCCTCCTACTAGTTCTGTCTCAACTCCCGTGAACAGTGGATGGCTGTCCGCTCGTTTGTGGTATTTTCATTCTTGTTTAAATAATCAAAAGTCACAGTGCCAAGGATTAAGTGTAGTTAAACACTGGATTACTGGACATGCTTCAAGAGCAATTATGACCACCGTAAAAACCTTAGAGATGAGGGTAAACAACAATCATGGACTGTAAGTAAATATTGTCAACTGCTAAATATTTTCCATAATCACTTCTAAATCCTCATTCTCTGGTTACATTTTATTTACATCATGCTTTGTGTCCCGTATTTGAGTGCACAGGCTGTGAAAAAGGTGATTTTCTCAGTGATTACCATGTCTCTTACATACGTTCACAATCTAGTCAACTGGTGAACATTTTTGCCCCACACACCTCTAAATCATAATTTTTCTGGTTACATTTTATTTACTTCATGCTTTGTGTCCCATATTTGAGTGCATAGGTTGTGAAAAGGTGATTTTCTCAGTAATAATCATGTCTGCCTTACTCACCTCAAAATCATCATTTTTGGGTTAAAATTCAATTAATTCATGCTTTGTGCCAATTATTTATGTGAATGGGGTCTTAATTAAGTGCTATGCATGTCCAGGAGGGAGGTAGGTAGGTGGATTTCTGATTTAGGTTAGGTTAGGTTAGGGTCAAGAATGACTGGTGCTGTTGGTGAACAGTGAACACCTTTGCCATACCTAACTCTTTTTCTGGTAATAGTTTATTTATTTGATGCTTTGTATCCCGTATTTTAGTGCACAAGATGTGAGAAATGATGATTTTCATAGTGATTGCCACGTCCGATACTTATTTACACTAAGCTGCCAACTCTTGAACATCTATGCCTTAATTACCTCAAAATTATCATTTTGGGGTTAAAATTCAATGAATTCATGCTTTGTGTCCATTATTTAATGCATATGGTGTGAGAAAGGGTGATTTTCATAGTGATTTCCATGTCTGATACTTACACTTGCTGGCAAGTTGTGAGCACCTATGCATTACTCACCTCTAAATCATCATTTTTTGGTTAAAATTCAGTTAATTCATGCTTTATGTGCATTATTTATGTCAAAGGGGACTTAAATAAGTGCTATGCATGTCCGGTAGGGAGGTAGGTAGGTGGTTTTCTGATTTAGGTTAGGTTAGGTTAGGTTAGGGTCATGAATGACCAGTGCTGGAGCTTCAGGGCCAATATCCGGACAAGACCAATATCCGGACATGCCTTTGGCTCTGTTATGGCGGATAGTGGGGGGATTACTTCCATAGTATAGTTATTTTAAGGCCTACTTGCATTGTCTCAACCATGCTTCCGTCATCCATTTGTCTTCGTAAATTAATCATTTTGTTTTGATAACAAGTAAAAACAAATTACACAGTTATTTATACACCACGATCTGATCACAGGGTGATATAAAATAGTAATATATTCGTATGATAGGTCTGTAATCATACAATTTATCATTTTGACGGTTGTATCCAGTCTGTGTGTAACAAACAGTCGGAAGCTATAAGTAGATAGATGTATGTAGTGGTGTGTGGGGGGCCGTCACACGTTTTGCTTGGGGCAGAGGGAGAGGGAGCTGGGCCCGGGGTCGGCAGCTCTGCCTGGGGTGGATAGTGTGTGTATGTGTGTGTGTTTTCCACAATGCTCATAAACACATCTTTATTATCACCATGAAGTGTGCATTACAATATTGTCCTCTGTGCCATATATTAGTGATGTTTATAGTTTAACGATATGGCATTTAATGATCAGTACACAGTAAGACCTTATTTCTTAAATATTATTCAGTCAGATATGCAGTGCAATAGTGGATTACAATACATTAGTTTAAACGTAGCCTTTAACTCTGCAGGGTAAGTCAGGCTAAAACACCAGATCTCTGGTAAAAGATTCACTATTGTCACAAAGATTCACTATTGTCACTATACCATATGTTGTTGTAGGGCAACTGGAACAGGGTGATAGCAAAGGTGGTGGGTGGTCCTAGTCGGTGTTGACAGGGTTACCTTATCCTCCCCCAGTTACCCACAACATTCCATTATCATATAAATCCAGTGTCTGACCCCATTGTCTCATATCGTTTTAAAATGCGTTCTTAAATATACCGGTAGTCAGTTAGTCTTCCTTATATGTGCGTAACCAAAACCGTCTGTCCATTTTAACATCCTTCCTCTCTGAGGCAATTGATGTTTCGCCTGACAATAGTTAATGGGAAAAACTGTGGCCACACAGAGAAAGAGGAAAGCAGTAACAGACATGGGACACAAGTTGAAGAGCAAATAATCATAAGGTTTCCCTGAAGGCTACGTCTGTTACATTGCTATAAGTAACATTGACTAGCGTTGTTGAAAACGTTCTTGCTGAAAACCAATAAACTGAATTATCTATTGTATGGCACAATAATGTTGATTAGCGTAAGCTGCAATTGAGATAAGTTTGTTTGGTTACAATGCACATCATCCATTCGGCCAATTTAGTTACTGGTTATCTTTTTCGAAATACGTCGTGTTATAAACGTGTGAATTGCAAATCACACCCTATTGCAGTAATAACTACACTTAACTCCCTGCTATCACGCATTCAGCTATCGCGTTTATTTGCTATCATGCACACATCAAATGCACAACCAAACACGTTATCACGCTCCCCAAGAACTCTATCATGCATCGCGCATCGATTTTGAAGTGCCCGCCCGGGGTGTGAACGCCGCACCACATCAAGACTTTGATTGAGTTGAGTGGCCAGATACATCACATTTTAGAGCAAGATACCACTATCAACAGTGAACAGTGCATATTCTACATTAATAAAGCCCTTGAAGGTTATGAGGACAAGTACCATGCCTACATGAATGCCTTACACCAGCGTCGAATCACAGATTATTTTCGTCAGCACCCAAGCACTGAACCTACACCCAAGCTCCATCCCGACATAATGCCTGTATATACAATCTTCAGCCATGTTGCTCTAATATTTTGCATTAAAACATCGTTGCATATATCCTAAATAAGTAATTTCTTTGAATTCCATCATGATATATGAAATGAATAATGTTTATAATAAAGCCCATCGATAAATAAAGAAAAAAGGAATTATTTCTCTGTATTTCACTACTTCTCATCCTTATAGCATTGAGTAAAACTGATGTTGGTATTATTCCTGTTGTTTTGCTGACAAAGAGATCATTCAAAGAGATGAAGAAGACGTTGACCAACTTTGAGCTCTCATATTAAATTATCTGGCGAAGATAGGCACTTTTTCCTATTTAGTGACGGCAGGAATTAAGCCACCCCCAAGCCTCGGGACCCTTCAAACCACCCAAACCTTCCTTAATCCTTATAAAAGTAAGTTTGATGGCCTTTTATGTTGTTTATTTATTGATTATAATGTTATTATTAATATAATAATGCTTTATTTCATGTTGGAGGAGAGATTGGCTGGAAATCATGGGCATAAAGTGGTTAAAAGTTAGGGAAATAGGCCACCAAAAAACCAATTAGAAATTTTCCCATTGATTCTTCAGTTCAGCTATCGTGAAATCAGCTATCACGCTGGTTTACTGTAACCAGTTAGGCGCGATAGCAGGGGGTTGAGTGTATATAAGGCATGGTTATATTCCTCATATTGTTATCAGGTGGTGGCAGGTCTCTTGCTGGAGTGAGTGACGACACGTGGCTGAGGCAAGGGGTGGAGGGGTTGGTTGTATGTAGCACCGGATTGACCATGCTGTGGCTTGGTAGGCAATGCAGACCGTTAGTCTGCAACATATAAATCTCTTTTTTCCGTTATTTCCAGTGAAATTTTGGCATAACCTATGATGTCCTTTTTGGATGGCCTGATGGGTGATGGCACTTATCTGGACACCCAAAGCATATATTTATTCCACTCTGGAAGTCTAGATGGCCTGTGACAGGCCGTGGCCTGGTAGGCAGTTGCCCATTTTGCCTATACTGTATCTGGTAATCCGGTCCTGGATGTATGGTGTGCGCGGGGTCAGCACACCACGCGGCTCACTCAGTTGCTGGCTGTCCTGTGTATGAAATTGACCTTTATGCTTATAATACTGTCAGCAGCAATGAATACCATATAAATATTGACTGACCTTTGGTAATGTCAGCAACCATGTACTGGCTTCGGCTTGACCAGCTAAGGCGGTTTAACCACCAGACAAGCTGTCATCCAGTCCCTGTTGCCCAATGTTCCGATATCATGTATTAAGACAACAGTAACCAAGATAATACTGATCATGTGTTTTACTTATCAGCAACACTTTGCTATTATCATGCATGGGGTATTAGTAGTAACTAATGGTAATGACCTATAACAGACTTTGTAAAGTAACAGTGATTACGTTGAGTATGGGAGGGAGCACACCACCGACCGCTACAAACACCTACTTATAGTTTCCAACTGTTTGTTACACAGACTGGATACAACCATCAGAATGATAAATTGTATGATTACAGACCTCACTATCATACAAATATATTAGTATTTTATATCACCCTGCTTTCAGATCGAGGTATATAAATAACTGTACTATGGAGTAAAACATTGTGTAATGTGTTTTTTTTTCATTATTGTATCAAAACCACTATTTTCCAAGACCAATCGATGACGGAAGAATGGTTGAGACAATGCAAGTAGGCCTTAAAATAACTAATTATGGAGTAAAATACTGTGTAATGTGTTTTTATTCATTATCATAACAAAACCATTATTTCCCAAGACAAATGTATGATGGAAGAATGGTTGAGACAATGAGAGTAGGCCTTACTCTTGCCCTTGAATGTGGGGAGGGTGGAGGGTAGATGAATGAATGGGAATGAGGGAGGGAGGGGGGTGAAACTGGAGGTGCGGTAATGCCACATATACCAACCTGCTCTTCAAGCCGGTCGCTCAATTTTTGCTGGAGACTGTACTTGATTTCAAATCAATACATTTACATTAACTACTTGGTTGAGCATAAATGTATAGTATTTTTAACTATTATTGAATTGTAGTACAGCATCCCTGTTTTATACAAAGCACCATTTACATATATAT
>JAGKTI010006527.1:23904-40345 GCA_018397915.1 Birgus latro
TGGCCCTGAAGCTCCAGCACTGGTCATTCATGACCCTAACCTAACCTAACCTAAATCAGAAAACCACCTACCTACCTCCCTACCGGACATGCATAGCACTTATTTAAGTCCCCTTTCACATAAATAATGCACACAAAGCATGAATTAACTGAATTTTAACCAAAAAATGATGATTTAGAGGTGAGTAAGGCATAGGTGCTCACAACTTGCCAGCAAGTGTAAGTATCAGACATGGAAATCACTATGAAAATCACCCTTTCTCACACCATATGCATTAAATAATGGACACAAAGCATGAATTCATTGAATTTTAACCCAAAAATGATGATTTTGAGGTAAGTAAGGCATAGATGTCCATGAGTTGGCAGCTTAATGTAAATAAGTATCGGACATGGCATTCACTATGAAAATCATCATTTCTCACACCTTATGCACTAAAATATGGGATACAAAGCATCAAATAAATAAATTGTTACCAGAAAAAGAGTTAGGTATGGCAAAGGTGTTCACTGTTCACCAACAGCACCAGTCATTTTTGACCCTAACCTAACCTACCCTAAATCAGAAAACCACCTACTTAACTCCCTACTGGACATGCATAGCACTTAATTAAGACCCCATTCACATAAATAATTGGCACAGAGCATGAATTAATCAAATTTTAACCCCAAAATGATGAATTTGAGGTGAGTAAGGCAGGGGTGTTCACGAGTTGGCAGCTTAATGTAAGTATCGGATGTGGCTATCGCTACGAAAATCATCATTTCTCATATCTTATGCACAAAAATGTGGGATACAAAGCATCAGATAAATAAATTGTTACCAGAAAAAGAGTTAGGTATGGCAAAGGTGTTCACTATTCACCAATAGCACCAGTCATTCTTGACCCTAACCTAACCTAACCTAAATCACAAAACCACCTACCTAACTCCCTACTGGACATGCATAGCACTTAATTAAGACCCCATTCACATAAGTAATTGGCACAGAGCATGAATTAATCGAATTTTAACCCTAAAATGATGATTTTGAGGTAAAGCAGGGTGTTTGCCAGCTGACTACATAATGAATGTAAGGAAAAGACATGATTATTACTGAGAAAATCACCTTTTCACAGCCTGTGCACTCAAATATGGGACACAAAGCATGAAGTAAATAAAATGTAACCAGAAAAATTATGATTTAGAGGTGTGTNGGGCAAAAATGTTCACCAGTTGACTAGATAGTGAACATATGTAAGAGACATGGTAATCACTGAGAAAATCACCTCTTTCGCAGCCTGTGCACTCAAATATGGGACACAAAGCATGATGTAAATAAAATCTAACCAGAGAATGAGGATTTGGAAGTGATTATGGAAAATATTTAGCAGTTGACAATGTTTACTTACACTCCATGATTGTTGTTTACCCCCATCTCTAAGGTTTTTACAGTGGTCATAATTGCTCTTGAAGCATGTCCAGTAATCCAGTGTTTAATTACACTTAATCCTTAGCACTTTGACTTTTGATTATTTAAACAAGAGCGAAAATACCGCAGACGATCGGACAGCCGTCCACTGTTCACGGGAGTTGAGACAGAACTAGTAGGAGGGCGATTTGGCGGGAAGGGAGCTAGTCGGCATGAGCGGGAAATTCAAACTGACGCGGTCGGAGAAAATCGGATTTTTTCAGATTTTTTCAAATTTTTGGGCATTTGGGGGTTTGGACAGCCTACGATGTCCGAATAGTGATGTATCCAGATAGTGGATGTCCGGATAGTAGAGAGATTACTGTATATATAAATTCATCAAGCCTGCAAATAGGGTTAACAGAATTCATTAGAATAAAGGCAGGAGTGGGTTGGCGTTGCTTTGTCTGGAATGGAGCTGGTGAGGGGTGTCCCATGAGCCTGCTAAAATTGGCTGCTGTCATTTTCTAGACATTAGTTACGTTTATACTAACTACTGTACTGAAAGCTGGGTGGGTCTCATTACCCCCAGAACACTTGAAACTACCTCTGACAGGGTAGTTTATCCCTAATTGTCGACCCCTGTCCTAAGGCCTTCAGCATATCAGCAGTCAACCCAGACACACCTGCCACCTTCCCCACCTGCATCCTGCCTGTTTATTGCCTTGCTAACAGTAGCAGCATCAGTAAAAAAAAAAAGGGGGGGGACCAACACTGGATATGCTGACTCGACCTTCCCTTTTCCTGTTAACCTGCCGAGTCCAGACCGGTTTTTTACCCAGCCTACCCCCAGATCCTGACCGATTTTCGACTTTTTGTTTTTTGGCTGAAACCTTCGCTTTTGGTGAGAAACATCGAAAATTCATAGTGAAATCGCGATCCTGAGGTAAAAAAAACTGTTGATACAGGTGTCATTCAACCTTACGTTTTCCTTCTTTTTCAGGGTACCTGGCTAGGAAAACAAACTATGGAATGGTTGACTAATTCAAACCACTTTAAAATACGTATTTATTTCATTTATTTGGTACGAATTTATGTGTAGTAAAAGTCTATAATGGTTTTCACACAATAATATAGGCGTTTATAAGCATTGTTCACTTACCCAGAACTCCAGTATATGGCACCTTCCTTCACGACATTACCACCTCATCACTTCTGTTTGTTTCTACCTCTAGCTTCTTTGTTTCTTTGTCCTCCACCTCAGGAATCACTTTCACTGTGAATTTCGTCATTAGAGAACCCGTGGGGCAACATACCTTAACAGGCTGGGTTACTGCTAACAGGTGAATTGCTCAGTGTGGAGGGAGGAGGGGGAAGGGGGGGCTAGGAGGGACCTGGCAGTAACCCCGCTCGACAGCAGGTAGAGGAAGGTCTCCCACACTTGCCTACCAAAAATCAACTGCAAATGTTGAAAAATGTGCACACAATGGGCCTTGCAATTGCATGACACGATGTACATCGTTGGGTCTGTCCGCAGAAAAAAGTAGCAACGTACATCGTACGTTGATGGTCTCCCACACATGCCTACCAAAAATCACCCGCAAATGTTGAAAAATGTGCACACAATGGGCCTTGCAATTGCGTGACGTACGATGTACATCGTTGGGTCTGTCCGCGGAAAAAAGTAGCGACGTACATCGTACGTCGATGGGACTCGGCGGGTTAAACTCCACATGCAGCATCTGGTCATAATGCTTTCTCCAGGCATCTTTAATATCCTCACTGTCCACGACTACCCTTCCTTCATCATTCTTCACACGCTGCTCACCTGCGATATCCCAGTTTTCCCCCTTTCATCTGATTTGCCACCTTAAATACCAATTTCTTCCTTTCAGCAGTAATTAGGTTGTCCAGTAGATGTCTCTGAGGCCCAGATTTTGCCCTGTGTACATCCTTTCTGGCCCTACACTTGGCAGCTCAGTATTCCTCTCTGTTACTTCTCCTTCTCCATTCCCAGAAGAGTCTTATTTTCTCCTTAACTGTGGCTTCTACACTCTCATCCTACAACCATGTCTTGGAGGACCCCATATCCATCCACACACCGAGCAGTAGCTCTCAAGAGATTGTTCTTGTTAGCACTGTGGTACTCATTAACGCTTCTGTCAACAGCTCCCTGTTCGGCCACTACTTTACTGAACTCACTGTAGAAGGCATCCCATAGTGCTTGGTTTTTCAACTTCCACATCTTCTTCTTGGGTGCATAGGCCCTCTTGTTCACCACTTGCTCCTTAAGCACTATGTCACAGAACAGTAATTTGTGGTGCTGTAAACACACTTCACTCCCTATAAATTAGCATCCTTTACCAACCTCCTGTCAGCCTTTCTGACCAGGAAACAGTCATTCTGGCTACTATTACCCCCAGACTAATACGTAATCAGCCTGCTCTCTCTTTTTCCTAAAATACATGTTGCATACAATCATGTTCATTGCCTCTCCAAATTTGAATATCCTTTCCCTTCCTGTATTCCTTGCACTCTATGCACATCCCCCTTGCACCACTTTATATCCTTGAGCTGCATCACCACATAACCATTTAAATCCTCACTGAAAACTACAATCTCATCATCCACTGTACCACCAACCACACATATCAGGTCTTCTCAATTTTTTCTTCACCATTGAAGCTAGTTTGTGGAGCATACTCCAATATAACTGAGATCATGAGTTTACCAAACAGTATTTTTCATTGCTATAATCCTTTCATTTCTCTCATTACAGAAGGTGGTGTGTTCAGTCAGTCATAACTGGACACACTTTATTAGGTGCAAAGCATACAGCTGTATGAGGATTGAAATAAACTTCTTGATGTCATATGGAAAAGCTGTTTATGAATTTGGGAGAGTCTTCATTCCTACATTTTTTAGATTTATGGGCTCCGGCACAAAAAATGCATTTGGGATCATCGTTCTTTCTGGTACGGAAATTTATGGGCTCCGTCACAAAAAATGCATTTGGGATCATCATTCTGGTGTGCTGCTCAGATGTGTGACTAAACCCCTGGCAGTGATGATACTGAGTAACCTAGAATGTATTGAAGGCACGACATCTTGGGAGACCTACATAAATGTAATTTCCCTGTTCTGTGATGGAGGAGTGCATCTTAGGAGACATCTTTAAGGTAGCAATTTTGTATAACTCATAGTTCTTGTAAAGAGAAGATTTAGACTGCAACCACATCCATGAGCATCTTACTTCTCTTGTTATTATTCAGAATGCAAGGAATGATATTTGAGTTGTCCAGGGAAAGAGAAAAAGGCCTGTTACAGGCAGCTTTGGCAAAATTTTCCTTGGCTTAGATACATAGCTAGTAAATAACATTGGAGCTGAAATGATCATTCATCTTTAACTGATGCTAAAGTAACAGAAGAAAATTATAGAGAGCACTAATGGTATAATATAAGGATAGCCAGAAAATACCAATACAGGTCATCCCCTAGATACGAATGGTCAACTACAAATTTTCTCACGAATTTGTACTTTCAGTAAAATATTCAATAAATTACATGAAATTATGTGACATATTCAACACTTTATTGTAAAAGAGGCATTGTGTTAATGATTTTGCCCAACTCTAGGCTAATGTAAGTGTTCTAAGCACAATTAAAAGGTTTGGTAGGCTTGGCTAGACTGTGTTGTTCAGTTGGTTAGGTGTATTAAATGCATTTTTTGACATGCCTGGACACACTTTGTTTGAAAGACTGGAGATCATAGGCATTAGGAAATACAGACAAAGGGAGACAGTTCCAGAGTTGACCTGTTGCATACATGGAGGACTGGGAGTAACAGTTAACTCTTGCATTAGAGAGCTGAACAGAATAGGGATGAGAGTTTGTTGCTAGATGGGTGCTATGTGCCCGGCGTAGTGGTGGAGGAATGAAAGCAGATAGTTCAGAGAAGCAGTGACCATTGAAGCTGTGATAGGAAAGAGATAAAGATGCAGCAGTGTGGGGAGGAGACAGAGGTTGAAGGGAACCAGTAAGAGGAGGACAGTTAGAGCTGAAAAGCCTTTGACTCCACCCTGTTGAGAGGAGCTGTATGTGGGGAGCCTCCCCACACATGAGAGTTGCACTCTTAACAGAGGTAAGTAAAACTTGTGCATAAAGTCAGCAGTTATGCAGGAGACACAATATCAGCCCAGTTATTCTCTGCTTATGTAGAGAAAGTTTTCAGAAACTTTTGATTGAGTTGGCAAGGGAATTAAAATCAGCAGTTATTGACTGGACAATCTCATGGCTGCCTTTAGAATTTTTTAGTTTCTAGTGAGTTGGGAAGAACTATAAGAAATTATAGAAGTAACTCCTCACACAAGAGTTGCACTCTATACAGGGGTAAGTAAAACTTGAGTATAAAGTCAGTAGTTATGCAGGAGACACAATATCAGCCAAGTTATTCACTGCTTATGTAGAGAAAGTTTTCAGAAACTTTTCATTGAGTTGGCAAGGGAATTAAAATCAGCAGTTACTGACTGAACAATCCCATGGCTGCCTTTAGAATTTTTTGTTTCTCTAGTGAGTTGGGAAGAACTACAAGAAATGACAGAACTGATATGTGATATGAGCAAAGTTTGAAAGAAGGCTTGAAAATGAATATGAAGAAGGCAGAATTATGTCTAGCAGACATAAGCAATCACTTCCAGTAAAAGTAGGAGGTGATGAATGTTTTGAAGAATAGGCTACTTATACTTCAGTCAGGCATTCCAGACACTTCAAGCTGAAGCACACAAAATCAAGCAGAGAGTTGGAATGTGTTTGAGGGCTTTTGTTATAGTAAGTGACGAAACTAAATGACTTCCTTGTCAAAAGAGATAGGATGGCATGGAAAGGTATATGAGTGATGGTGGTATGGGTAGGAGAGAGAGAGAGAAGCCTGATGGCTGAATACATGGTGGCATGGAGATGATTTGTTTGTGGCCATCCATTCCTGGGTTAAGGCATCAGGCTATGGATCATGTCATGTTGTATTATTTATTAAGGCTCCAGGCTTGCATGCATGCTTCGATCTTGGTCACCAAATGGCGGCTCTCCACATTGCCTGATCTCTGGCAGCCTCCCTATTCGATCTCATATCCCTAAGGTCACAGTCTACAACCTCATCCCAGGTCTAATTCAGTCTGCCTCTCACAATCCTACCCGTCAACATTCACACATTTACCTTTCAGCACCTAGTTGTCATCCTCCATCCCCTCCATGTGCCCAATCTCAGTCTACCCTTCCTCATCATGACACCAATAGACTCCAGTACCGTCCTTCCTCTCAACTATTCAGTCATAATCCTAGTCCCCACCCCCCCACCCACCCAGGCCTTGCATTCAAGGACACATTACAAGTCTATCTAATCACTGTCATTTCTGCACGTTTCAGCATACAAATATCCTCTTTCTTTACTGCCCAGGTCTCACTACCATACAGCATTACACTTCCAACACATGCCGCATCCAAAGATCTCTTAGCGTGGAGGGATTTCTGGAGCAGTAGATAATGACCTTCCTGTTCTGATTTAAGAAATGGAAACCTGAAGTGCTACAGAATGCTTAGAACATAAATGTGCTAGAGGGGAATGGAAAAGTGAAATGCTGGGTGTCACACAGAGAGATAACAAGAAAGCTTCGTGGATGTGGGAAGAGACAAAAGTAGGGGTTATAAAAACTACAGTGATCCCTTGGTTACTGCACATAACTGGTCCAGCACCTGGTGCGTGATGATAAAATTATGCGGTAGTGAAGGCTCAGAATCTTTAGGATATATCCCAACTGATACTGGGCACCCCATCCATAAACCCAAATTTTCCATTTTACAATGATTTACACTCTCTCCCTGTTATCATGTTTTTGTTTTTTCTTGGAGAACAGTCTTGCAGGCTTCTAGTCTTTGGTCCGTTCTTCCCTTCATTAAAAAAAAAATAAATAAATAAAATATTGTACATACATACATACTGTTAAATGGGGCAAGCCCTAGGAAATGATGGAGTGTGTGGTGAAATGCTGAAGCATGGGAGAGAAATAGTAGTAGAATGGGTATGGAAGATGTGCAGATGGGCCCAGGAGGAAGGTAGAGTTCCAGCGAAATGAAAGTCAGATATAATTATTCCCCTGTACTATACGAAGGAAACTGGGAAAAAGAAGTGTGTGGTCGTCAAAAGGGTGTTCTTCTTGGTGTAGTACTGTACAAAAAGTATATGGTAGGATACTTACTGACAGAGTCAGGGAAATAACAGAAGAATCACTTGGAGAAGAACAGGGAGGGTTTTAGGACAGGAAGAGGTTGTGTAGATCAAATATTCATTCTTTGGTCTTTAGTAGAAAAGTTTCGAGAGAGAGAAAAAAGTTATAAGTGGCCTTCATGGCTTTGGAGAAAGCTTATGGCAGGGGTGGATAGACAAAGAATTTGGAAAATATTAAGACTGTATGGAGTAAATGGGAAGTTGCGGAATGCAATGTATGTGGCCTTCATGGATTTGGAGAAAGCTTATGGCAGGGTGGATAGACAAGGAATTTGGAAAATATTAAGTCTATATGGAGTAAATGGGAAGTTGAGGAATGCAATGAAGAGTACATATGAGGATGCTAAGGCTTCAATGCATGTAGTTAGTGAACTGAGTGAATTTTTCTATTTGAATGTTGGATTGAAACAGAGATGTGTCATGTCCCCATGGTTGTTCAGTCTGTATATGGATGGGGTTATAAAGAGACACAAGGTAGGGCAGTGAATGTTGGAGCAGCCCTAATGAGTGAGGGCAGCATTTGGAAACTCCCTTACTGTTGTTTGCAGATGATACTGTAGTGTTCAGTAAAGATGAAAGGGAACTGCCAGGCTTAGTGAATGAGTTTGGGAGAGTGTGTAAGACACGGAAGCTAAAGGTGAATGTAGGGAAGAGTAAAGTTATGGTCTTCGAGAGAAATGAAGTCACTGGATGACCAGTGAGGTTGGATGATGAGGAAATGGAAAAGGTGAGTGCATTTGTGTACTTTGTGTACTTAGGTAGTGTGATGAGTAAGGATGGAAGTTTGGAGAGTGATGTGCTTGAAAGGGTACAGCAAGGAAGAAAGGTTGCTGGTTCCTTGAAAGCAGTGATAAGGAACAGGGAAGTGAGCATGGAAGTAAAAAAGTCGCTGCATGACAGTATTGTGATACAGTACCAACTCCAACGTACAGAAGTGAAGCTTGGACCTTGTTGGAAGGACACAAGTCAAGAGTGAGAGCAGTGGAAATGAGTTATTTGAGAGGAGCATGTGGAGCCACATGGAAAGACAAACTGACAAATGAGGAAGTGAGGGAGCATTGTGGTGTGGATGTGGATGTGATAGAAAACACTGGAAATACATGGAGATGGTTGGCCATGTGGAGAGGATGGGGAGCAAGACTGAGGAGGAGAGTGTATTTGAGTGAGAGGGAGGGGGAGGCCAGGATGAGGTGGAGGGATGGAGTGGAGAGGTATATGAGAGAGGGGGGTGTGAGCTGGCAGCAGGGCAGTGAGATGGCAGTGGACAGGGTAACTTGGAGGCACTGTGTTGGTGGCCACCCTTTTTGGGATTAAGGTGTGTGGCAGTATATAGATAGAAAGACTGTTATGGTATCAGAAGCATGCATAGGCTTGGTTAGGTTGCTAGAAATTGATAAGTGCACAAAAAGAAAGAAACACATACCATACAGAGACTTGAGATGGGTTTGAGCTAAGGGGTTCTGAGACTAGGGGGTGGAAAATTAACATTCTCCACTGCCTGGGATTTTAACTTCTGAGTAGGGTCTCATCTTTGAATCCCTCGGAGCCATTAGAAAATCACAGATTTTGCTCCGTCATTGTTGGCAGAAACCAGTTCAGGTGCATAGTAATGTATTTCAGCCGGAAAATGCATGATAACAGCAGAAGTGCAGATTTTCATTTATCAGTGATAATGAAAACTGCTGTAACCAAGGAATCACTGTACAGAACATTCAGAATTTGACAGCAAAAATGAAAATGGATGGGGCACATCCGTAACAGATGGACATTCAGGGTAACTGGGTGGCAATTCAAAGATGGAGTAAGAGGAAGAGGCAGGCAGAGAACGTGATGGAGAGAGGAGTTCGCATTTGCTGCAGTTGGATGGACAGGTTAACAGCCAGTTGGCAAGAGTAAAAATTGATGGAAGGGCCTTTGTCTTGCAGTGAACTACACAGGTTGAAGGTGATGATGATGATGATTATGACTTCTTTTCAGCAACTGGTGTTTTGGGATGCATTTTTGTAATCACTCACATCTTTTGTATATTTTAGTTCAAATTTCCTGACTAGAAAAAAACTATCAGTCTGAATTGTTATATACAGTACCCTAGTTCACTCACAGACCACAGTGTACTGAATCAACATTATCATCATTATTATCCTAATCCAGTTTCTTCTTCAGTTGTTCTCTCATCTAAGGAGTTTGGGACAAGAGGGAATATGTAATGGTTCACCACCAATACTGCAGCATTTGTACAAATGTGAGATATGAAGAATAGTGTTGCTAATGTTGGTATCCCACCGTTTCCCATGTCAGGTCTTGGAAGTGATCATGCCAAGTTCCAGCCTGGCCTCTGTTGGTATCGTATGCTGCCAGAGGTGGAGTTAACTCGAGAAGTGGAGGGAGAAGAAGCAGATTTACTCCAAAAATGCTTCTCTCCTGGAGTTATTGACATAGTTACAACTTCAGAAGGTACTGCAAGACAAAGAATTCAGCATGCTGTTTAGAGGTATCTTTTTAGAAGTACAGTATGTAGTGTTTAACATTGTATTCAGAGAGCTCATCAGGGATGGCAGCCACCAAATAATTTGCTTTACTAGTATGTATGATGTTATTCTGGCTTTGCTACAGTTTGTTTCATTCCAGTCCATTTTTACTTTACTGATTTCAAAGTCTGCTGTTTTTTCATCATCAGCTAATTTATTGCACTCCACTTAACCCCATGAGGTTTCTGGGCTTGGCACATTATGTCTGTGCTAGAGTCAGCCACTCTCAGGCTGACCCACATCTTCACAGTGCAATATTTTCTTTGATCCCTCTGTGTATATACACTTTTCATGCTAGAATGTTGGTTCTGGTGTCATTTTAAAGCTGAATAGTTGTACTTTATCGCAGTATGTTCAAAAAAGGAGAAAAAATAAAATGAAATATCAAAATGATGAGTTGAAGTTAGGCGAAAACCAAAAATTTAGACCTTGCTGTTGAAAAATATTTGGCCAAAAAAAAAAAACTAATAAAGATATGTAAATCTGATTTAAACCATGCAAAACTACAGTAAATTACCTTTACAATGATATATGTATTATGGTAATTTATGCATTTTGTTGTGCAGTAAAGCAAAAGGAAAGAGATGCATAATTTTCTTATAGTCTCGGCTGCATATTCGCATCACAATCCTTTTCTTTGATCAGTCAGTGCAAATACACTTTTTATGATAGGATGCTGGTTATGGTATTATTTTGAAGCTGAATAGTTGTACTTTATCGTAGTATGTTCGAAAAAGGAAAACAAATAAAATATAAAGTCAAAGTGACGAGTTGAAGTTAGGCAAAAACCAAAAATTTTATACCTTGCTGTAGAAAAATATCCACCAAGAATAAAGTGATATAGGAACAAAGCCATGAGTCAGACCAGCTGTGCAGTACTTCCACTCATAGAGCAACCATTCCGTGACGTCATGCTTGAGTCTCTTTGTTACGATGCATAAACGCAATTTATGGTCAATAGTTTACAAAAGTTTCTTAAAATGACGATTAAATGCGTCATCGGAATCTCCGAGGTTGGATATGAAATGACAATCAAAATCGTCACTTTCACTTTTCCATTCTCTCTACATGGTAGACTGCCACTAGTGCTACTGCCCACTGTGCAGTCACAAAAATACAAGAGCAGAACAATGCAGTGACTTTCAAGGTCACAGAAACATTATAGGGAAGTTTTAGAGAAGTCTTCATAAACTTTACGTAACGCTACAAACACTTCCTGGCTATACAAAATAATCAGAAGTTGACATAGTTTTGCAGGATGTAGAAAAACATCTAGCTTTTTACTAAACATCCAGACCATACAAAACAATTTGAACTTGGCAAGATTTCTTAAATTAAAGAATGCCATGGAGTGTAGAATCACTTAAAGTTAACACACTTGTTGAAGCACTACATTCAGATGATTATACTGAGTGACAAACCAAATAGTATTCTGTAACCCAGGAAACCATTTACATTATGACACTGGATGGCAACTATATAACCAACAAATGGACATCTGGTGGTCAGATGAGATAAGGCACTTCATCTGGATTTGGCCCTTTAGCTATTAAGAGAGGTGGCTGGTGTTTATTGCTAACATAATGCAGCAATGGGAACAAATTACTGATGCCTTTAAATGTCTAAAGTGAGAAGCCTAACCAGGGCATTGGTACTCATAATGGCTTAGTGATGTATGGATGGAATCTTACAAATGGGTAAGTCACCTCGAAAAAGGATAAGAAAAAAAAAGTGGGGGGGGTAAAAGATGAATTAAGTAATGGATGTATGAAATGAAACCTCAAAGTGAACACAGATTGGAATAAAGTTTGACTGGAACAGGGAAGGTTTGGAGTCAGTGGATCCAGTGCCTGACCCTTGGCCTTTGATTGATGCTGCTACTATGAGCAGGGCAATAGGCAAGATGCAGGTGGGAAAGGTAGCAGGTGTGTTTGGGTTGACTGCTGAAGTGGTGAAGGCATCAGGAGACATAGGAGTGGGGTTAGTTACTGATTTAATAAATACGATTAGCCATATATGGGTGTGACTGGCTGAAGAGTGTGATTGTAAATGTGTACAAGAGGAAGGGTGATGCCCTGGAAAGAGGAAATTATAGAGGCTTAAAACTTTTAGACCAGATAATGAAGGTAGTGGAGAGAGTTCTAGAAGGTATGATTAGAGAAAGAGTGAATATTAATGAGATGCAGTTTGCATTTATGCCAGGCAAAAGGACCACTGATGCCATCTTCATTGTTCAGCAGCTTCAGGAAAAATGCATAGGAAAGAAAAGAGATTTGTACTTTGTTTTTGTTGCTTTGGAAAAGGCCTTTGACTAAGTCTCTAGGGAGTTGGTGAAGTGGGCAATGAGAAAGCATGGGGTTGAGGAGTGGCTGGTTAGAGTGGTTATGGCTATGTATTTGGGTGCTCACACCCAGGTGAGAGTGAATGGAGATTTAAGTGATGAGTTTTCTGTTAATGCTGGTGTGCTTCATAGGTCAGTCTTGAGCTCGTTGTTTATCGTGGTACTTGAAGACCCCTCACGTGACTTCAGAAATGGACTTCTGTGGGAGATGTTGTATGTTGATGATTTGGTGTTGATTGCAGAGAATGAAAGGGAGGCAGAGGAAAGATTTAGGAAGTGGAGAGATGGTATGGGGCCCAAGGGCCTGAGAGTAAATGCAGATAAAGCAAAGCTGATGGTATCTAGGGTTGGCAGTACTATCAGGGAAGAAGGAGAGTGGCCATGTCCTGCCACAAGGGCGTGGGAAGTAATTCTGTCTTGTGTAGTGATTGTGATAAGTGGGTGCTTAAGAGATGTAGTGGTATTAGAAATAGAGTTCGAGTTGTGATAAGTGGGTGCTTAAGACATGTGGTAGTATTAGAAGTAGAGTTCGAGATAATGCCGGTTTCATGTGTCAGGTGTGAAAAGATTGTTCTTGCTGGTGAGTTTCTAGAGTGTGTGGAAGTTATTTTTTTTTTTTTAACAACTTGTGCAACATGTGTGCTGGAGGTGGGGCTAGAGATGGTCCTGTGGCTAGAGTGAGAAGTGGTTGGAAGAAGTTCAGGGTGCTGATGCCTCTTCTGACTTTGAGAGGGCTACCCCCCCTCGCAAAGGGATCTTTGTATGCGGCATGTGTTAGGAGTGTAATCCTGTATGGTACTGAGACCAGGGCAATAAAGGAAGAGGATATTCACAGGCTCAGATACCCTATACAGAAATGACAATGATTAGGTGGGTGTGCTGTATGTCCTTAAATGTGAGGTCTGGGGGAGCTAGGTTTATGATGAAAGAGTTAAGAGGAAGGATGGGACTGGATAGTATTAGTGTTGTGATGAGGAGAGGTAAATTGAGATAGTTTGGGCATGTGGAGAGGATTGGGGATGACAGTTGACTGTGGAGGTAGGGTTGTGAGAGGCAGACCAAAAGAGACCTAGGACAAGGTCATAAAGTGTGATTTCAGGGATGAGGGACTGAATAGGGGGGGCTGCCAGAGATCAAGCAGTGTGGAGAGCATCCATTAGGTGACCAAGGCTGACGCTTGCAATCATGTTAGAACCTTTATAAACGATACAGTATGATTGAAGGAGACTGAATGAACGTATGGAAAGAGTGGCCATGGAAGGTAGTGCATGATGTCACGGCATTACTGGGCTTACTTTGGTAGCCTGGCTGACTGACCTGGTGTGAGTGGATCTAGGCTCTGACCATTGGTATAGTGATTCTTGTAATCACTAAGCGAGGCCAGGTAGAACTTATGTAGTACAGTAGAACCTCGCTGGTTCGGACCCCTTTAGTCCAGATTTCAGCTCGTCTGGAGATAATTGAAACCACATGAATTCCAAAAATATTAAAATATTTTCAAGACCACTTTAACTGCCACGTGAAAAGCAATCATTATTTGTTTAGTTTCAGATTATGCTAGGTTGCCACAAGGCCATTTGGCTCCTTTGTCACATTTGTTCAGACACATGCAAGCATTCATAATATCAGCAGGTTCATCGATCTATCCCCCCCCACCTCTTTTTTTTCCGGTATTTCTAAAGTTAAAACTTTCTATGATTTCTCTTAATGCAAGTGGAGCTTCTTCAAAGACTAAAGGTGTCAAGAGGAAACATGAAGAAAGTATTACTGATAAAAGTGAAAATTCTGGGTAAATCAGAAGCTGGTGTTGTTGCAGGAAAACTGATGAGCAAGTTTGGTATCACCAAGTAAACTGTATCAGACATCAAGAAAAACAAAGAGAAAATTTTGGCAGCTTGCTTTAAAGTGTGTCACTATAGTGAATGTGGTGAAAGTAAATGAAGAGCTGTAAAACTACCATCAGACAAAAATCGAACCAGAAGAGGCTGTTTATGAATTCTACATATAACAGTGATCGTGAGTAGTGGTTTGTGAGCACAGTACTATTTTCTGTTAAATTGCTGTGGGATTACTGAACACTCAGTGTACCTGTCTACCCAGTGCAAGGTGCGGGTGCTCTGGTAATCACCAATAGTCAGGCAGTAAACCACCAGCCACCTGTTACCTTCATAACTTTGTTACCACCACAACACAATTTTGTAATTTCTTACCACAAAATTTCATTCCTGATGATTACTGTACATGACAAGTTTAGGTTTAAACAGATGCTAACATACTCTGATGGACAAATGGAAATTCTTGGTATGTGAAACTAAAACGTAGTTCATAAATTGCAGAAACGTCTGTGAACAAAACTGCATCTGGTGAGGCGCTTGCATGGTTACCATAGCAACCCCCCCACACTTTGACACTCGATAATGTTACAGTCTGCCACAGTAAATTACATGTCATCATGCATAAGCTTTTTGTTCAGTTATTAAACACAAAGATGTTTGGTACTCTTGACTGCTTAACAGTACTTTGCATTAAATATGCCCAAAAATAACATGTGAAGTGGTAAGTTTGGCTTTTAACATAAGTATGAGATAATTTATAAATTATTGAAGTCCGTGAGCCTATCTGTGGTAGGGGGAGGTGAGTGCTTGTGTTATTGGTTCTTCCACACCATCACATTATCACAGTAATACAAACATATGTCCATAACAACAAATTTCTTCATAACTTTTTCTTTTCTTCGCAGTAGCTCATTTACGTAAGAAAGGCCTGAAAATAGGACATTTTATAATGATGTTGAGGCTATTTTTAAAGCCTGCATGAGCTTTAACATAGACTACTTGCCATAAGTTATAATGAAGTTTCTTGCCATGCCCTTACTTGAACATTACACAACACAGAAAACTTTGTTCAAATATTTTAATATCCCATCTTGTCATTTATGTGTGTGTGTGTGTGTGTGTGTGTGTGTGTGTGTGTGTGTGTGTGTGTGTGCAGAATTAACAAACGTACCAAATGTAGATAATGTCTCTGGTATGGACTGGAGATTACCCTAATGGTTTGGAGAATGGCTGATCCAGACAACCCCTCCTCCCATAGAGTCTGGACTAAAGAGGTTCTACTATACACCATTTTAGCATTTCATTGCATAGTGAGGTCCAACTGTTCTTTGTATTTTAGCATGATTAATGCCATACTAGTTAATTCAGCTTTGGAAAGACCCATCAGGTTGAACAGACTAAGGGTACCTTCAGCTAAATTTTACAAGCACAGTGGGGTTCTTTTCTCCTTGACTTGACGCTTTGCTGAGATTGTCCTCTCACTGCCACAATTTTTGAATGTAGCAGTTAATAGCAGCTGTTTCTGTACTTTCATGTCTTACCATCCCAGCACAGCTAAACTAAGCTAGTAGATGCATAAAAACCTGTACAGTATCATATCTGTTATTTCTATCCAAAATGGGATTGAGGAGCTGTGCTTTGGAATTATGCACCTCATGTGAATGTGGGAAGCTGGGTCAGAGCAATGATTAATTACATGTTTTGTATTGCAGGTAAAAGGGTAGCTAAAGTGAATGATGCCCGCATTGATACTTGCTCAAGAAATGTGTTCCAGTATGAAAACATTAAAGATTCTGTGAAGCTTACAAGAAAAACGGATCATGTCATTTGTAAGTACTGTATCTTAAATTATAATACTGTAACATTTTTCACTGCAGCAATAACTAGAAGTAGATATCATTGTTCTGTGGATTTAGACCAAACCATTTGCCAGCTCACGAACCATAGTGCTTGAAGCTACTACAGTATAATTCCTAAATTCTAAAATGATTAGGTTCAAGAGGCTTTCAGAAAAAAATATTTTTTGGAAAATGGAAAAATCTCATCACCATTAGAAATATATATACAG
>JAGKTI010006528.1:0-17224 GCA_018397915.1 Birgus latro
TTTCAATGGATGAAAACAGTGGAAAAATCCGGGAAAGATTTACTTAGCGCAGAGCGGCTGAGCAGACGTCATGAGAGGGTAATGGAGGGGAGGTAGGGAGGGGAGTCTAGAATGGGGGAAGATGGCTAAATTGTCAACAATGGATGGGAGTACTGATGACATTAGCAGCTCTGACTATTGTTGGACATTGGCAGTGCTGATAGATGATACAAGTCACCACCTGAAAGCCTGGTCGAATTAAAAAAACAGTCACAAAAGTGACGCCCCGCAGTATGATCCATTGCACCCGACCGTCAGTAAAGTGACGACCCGTGGTTTAGGGGTTAATAGATGTCTTGCAGGCTTCCAGTCTTTGGTTCCTTCTACCTGGCATTGAAAAAAATATATATATTTTATGTAATTTATTCTGTGAACTAGTGTGGCTTATATTCTTGAAAGTTGCATTACTCTTCATAGGTAAACACTTTCTTTACCTAATTTAATTTTCAGTGATCCCTTGGTTATTTCACATAATTGGTACTGAACATGGCACATGATAATGGAATTTCATAATAATTTAAGCACAGAACCTTTGGGGTTTATACTAATTGGTACCAGGCATCCCAAGTGCAAGTCAAGATTTTCCCATTTACAACAATTTAGACCCACTAAATGCTTTCATAGTGTTATGGTAGGTATCAGAAACACACATAGGCATGGTTAATAGAAAGTGGTAAAAAGGGCACAATAAGGAAGAAACACATACCATAGAGAAGCCTGAGATGGACTTGAGGTAAGGCATTCCAAGGCTAGGGGGGTGGAGAATTAGTGGTCCCCACCACATGGGATTAGGCTAACTCATCAAGTAGGACCTTATCATTGAATCCCTCAAGGCCATTAGAAATCACAGACACTGCACCTCAATTGTTGACAGAAAATGGCTCAGGTATGTGATAATGATGTTATGAGCTGAAAAATGCACTACAGGAGACCCTCATTATAATGGACTAATTGGGGGAAAGCTAGTTTCATTAAAACTGATAGTTCATTATACATGAGGATCCTCCCCTCCCCTCCCCCAGGTGAGATTTCAGACACATGTTTGAAAATAAGTGAGTACTATTCAGTACTGTGGTGTATTCTAGTAGTAAAAATGAAAAGTATACCCATTTTACACTAACTTGGCCAATGATTTCACCCTACTACAGCTTTTTTCATATCTCTGTCATAGCACTTCTTCATGATTAGTACGTTATTACTATAGTCTGTTATTACAACTCAACAGTCATGATTGGGAGAGGGTGATGGGGGACTTGTGAGGCTGCCTACCGCCAGAGACCCTCACCATTAACAGCTTGTCCGGGTACATGTATGTGTTAAATTACTGTGATTTTTCTTTGTTGATGCAAGAACCTGTGTGGCGAAATACCATCATATACTATTGAAATATTGAAAAAGCTTCGTAACAAATATATAACAGAAGAGAATGAAGAGAATACATTGCTCTCGTTGTTTTATTATCCTGAAAACGATGCCCGAATTTTGAAAACCTGGCATTTATATACAGTATTTCTTTTGTTGTTTTTAATGAAGCTGCCACAAAGCTCAGTTAATTCTTGCCTTCTTATATGTTCGATGTATACTGTAGTTTTAGCCAAGCACTTGTTTTGTTTGTGTCAGTCTCTCTTTTGGCATTGGTGGAAATTTGCTGATGTATTAAATTATTCTACATCAGCCATCTAAGCTCAGAGACAGTCCCCATTCCAAGGTTTGGTATGACTTATTTGAAAGTAGTGGTAGCATGTTTTCCTGGAGGGATAAGTCATGATCAGATCTTGGAACGGGGACTGTCTCTGAGCTTGGATGGTTGATGTAGAATAATTTAATACAGCATCATTAAATTTCCGCTAAAAGAGCGACTGACATAAACAAAACAAGTGCTTGGCTAAAACTACAGTATAAATCAAACAATTCAGGAGGCAAGATTTAACTAAGCTTTGTAGCAGCTTCATTAAAAGTGACGACAAAAACTACTGTATATAAGTGCCAGATTTTCAAAATTCGGACTTTGTTTTCGGGGAAATAAAACAACGAGAGCGATGTAATCTCCTCTGTTATATTTTTGTTATGATGCATTTTCAGTACTTCAGTAGTGTATGATGGTATTTTGCTACACAGGTTCTCACATGGACAGAGAAATATCACAGTAACTGAACACACACTTGGTACAGAGAAGCTGTTAACAATGAGAGGCATCTGGTGGCTGACGATTTTCGGAAGTCCTCCATTTCAGGCCAGATTGGAGTGAAAAAGGGTAGGAAACACAGTTTGCTCTACCTGTATAGATGGATTTACACTAAGCCACTCCTCATATAGGCTGTACACTGAGTCAGCTGTCATTCATCGTCACTGTTGGCTAAGATGGAATACTACTGCTATCCTCTGATAGTCTCCATGAAGTGTCTTAATGCAGGCATCCCCTGGTATACAGTATTTTGCTTTAACCCGTACACTCCTGCCGTCGGCATGGTGCTGACAGTACAAAACATCTTGATTAATCCCACTGACGTGATGGTGCCGACAGCAAATTTTGAGTGCTGTAGAACGTCTCAAACTGCTTGAATCTAGCAAATTTTTTGCTAAGGAGTAGCTTACCGTATTGGCAACACTGTGCACAAGCACTTGTTGCAATAAGTTTAGTTCTGCATTGGTGGGTAACATCAGTGTGCCACTGTCCATCATAGCATCAGACTGTCGTGAAAATGATGCCATTTTTCCGCCTTATTGGGCTGGAGGAGGCTGTTGAAATATTCACATGGACCCTTCTGTCCCTTCATTTAGTGATTCTTCAGAAGGGGAAGACCTGGATGACTCTTCTGAGGAGGAATATGAGTCAGTGGAGGAGGATATTGAGGGCGGGGAATCCCCCATTCTCCTTCCGTTCTCTCTCATCCCGCCCAGCTGGGTGGGAAAACATCACTCACGGCTTGGGAAACTGGGCTAAAAACATGAGGGACGGCCATCCTGCTCTTATTTCTCCCATAAGGAGTACTTTTTTTCTGCTTTTCCTTGATTTATATGTCCTTTTGGATTGCTTTATGTAATAAAAAAAAAAAATCCGTTTTGGGTCCAGGTTTGGGTGGGTATAAAATTGCAAAAATGCCTGGGATGGTACGGGTTAATGATCTTCAACTTATGACATCCTTTTTTCAGTATGTAATTGGCTGGCTCTCGATTTAACCATCACCATGATGGAGAAACAGTATGATCAGCAGCAATTCTACCAGCAAACCAGTCAGTAGCTTGAGTCAAACTGTGCTATAAACATTCTCAGTATGGTCTGTACTCTGCAATTCTGAATGACAGTTCATGTTATTTGAGCTGTTAGGAGACAAGAATTGAGTGAAGTGTGTCAAATTATGAAGCTGATCAGCAGGTCACCTAGCAAACAAGTGATTGCATCTTTCCAGTTAAAAGTTTTGCTTACTGTATTGGCATGTATTGAAAGTTATCCTCAGTATGATTTATGCATTACAATTCTGAAAGACACTTAATATTTTTTTTGAGCTTTAAAGTGACAAAAACAGGTGAAGTGTGCCACTCACATATGTCATGTGTGCAACATGATGAACAGTACCAAAAGATGTGTAACATTTGTCACACACACACACACCTTTGAAGAAATTGTAGCAGTTACACTGAAACAGTTATGAGAAACCAAGATTTTATTGGCTTGAATGATTAGTGAATAATTGTGTAACCCTTATTACTAGGCATGCATTTAATAGATTTCCCCCATTTTTACTTTCTCTTTCATTGCTTTGTATCTCAACCTCACTTGACCTTCGGCATCAGTAAGGGTTGGGATGATAGCAGTGATGAAAATTTAGAGGTGCTGAATGTCAGGAAGTTGAAGAATTGTTTGTTTGTGTTTAGAGACCATTGACCAAGCCATTTTGTCAGTATGTGTTCTTTCCTAGCTGTATCTTTACAGGAATGAGTCAACAATACTATCCTGTGTATTAAACCATTTTTACCATACAGAGTGTCCCAAGAAAAGGTTAGCTTTTTATTTTTGAATTACCTATGATGTATTTAGTAGTCATTGAGGCATTCAGTAGGAGGTGGGTGGATGTGGCATGTTTGCAGGAAGTCTGGTACAGGGGTGGATCAGCCAGAATGATTGTTGGGAAGGATTGCTACTATAAGTTGTTTTGGCAGGGAGGAACTGACGGATATGGGGGTGTGGGTGTTTTGGTTGCGGAGAAATGGGTGGAATATGTTATGAATGTTATGAGAGTAAGCGATAGGATATTAGTAGTGAATATTTTGATCGGTAGGAAAATGATTGCAATTATATCGGCATGTGCTCCACAGGCAGGGTTGGATGATGCAGAGAAGGATATATTTTGGGATGGTTTAATACATGTAGTAGGTGGTATGGGCGATGATGAGATAGTGGTTCTGGGAGGGGATTTAAATGGTCCTGTGGATGAAGCAGCTCAAGGTTATGAAGGAGTCCATGGGGGATGTGCATATGGTGTGAGGAATGCGGAAGTGGAAAGAATACTCGAGTTTGGGGAGGCTATGGACATGATTGTGTGCAACACACATTTTAGGAAAAGAATGAGCCGGTTGATTACGTACGAGTCCGGGGGAAATAGTAGTCAGATAGATTATTTTCTGGTCAGGATGGTTGATAGGAGATTAGTGAGGGATGTTAAAGTTATAGGAAGTGAGGAGTGTGTGCAGCAGCACAAACTGTTGATTTGTGACATGGTGCTTAAAGAATGAGTGATGAAAAGGAGGACATATGTACCTAGGAGGAGAATATGGAAGCTGGGAAACCAATCAGTAAGAGATGCCTTTTTATAGTGAGATGAGGAGAGTGGTGGCTGAACAGGGAGCCATAGACAGAGGTGTTAATGAACAGTATAGAGCCCTTAAGAACAACCTCTTGAGAGTTACCGATGCAATATGCGGTTGGACAAGAGGCCCACCAAGACATAAAGTAACTTGGTGGTGGGATGAGGGTGTAGAAGCCGCAGTTAAAGAGAAAAGAAGGCTTTTCTGGGAATGGAAGAAGGGTGGTAACGGATGAGTACTTGGCAGCCAAGCGTAGAGCTAGAAGAGAGGTATACAGGGCGAAGTCTGAATCACATAGACTTTTACTTGATAATTTAAATCATGGGGAAAGGAAAAATACGATATTTAGGGTGGCAAATCAGGTGAAGAGGGATAATTGGGATATTGTAGGCGAGCAGTGTGTGAAGAATGATGAAGGAAGGATAGTGGTGAACAGTGAGGATATTAAAGATGCATGGAGAGAGCATTATAGCTGGTTGTTGAATGAGGAGTTTGACTGGGATAGGAAAGGTTTGGAGCTAGCAGATCCAGTGTTTGGCCCTTGGCCTTTGATTGACACTGCTACTGTGAGTGAGGCAATAGGCAGGATGCGGGTGGGGAAGGCGGCAGGTGTGTCTGGGTTGACTGCCAAAATGTTGAAGGCCTTTGGAGATACTGGGGTGAGGTTGGTCACTGACCTGATAAATATGATTATATATGAGTGTGTTGTCCCAGATGATTGGTTGAAGAGCGTAATTGTAAATGTGTACAAAGGGAAGGGTGATGCCCTGGAAAGGGGAAATTACAGAGGTATAAAGCTCTTAGATCAGATAATGAAAGTAATGGAGTGAGATCTAGAAGGTATGATTAGAGAAAGAGTGAATATTGATGAGATGCAATTTGGGTTTATACCAGGCAAGTGGACCACTGATGCCATATTCATTGTTCGACAGCTTCAGGAAAAATATATTGGAACAAAAAGGGAATTGTATTTTGTTTTTGTTGATTTGGAAAAGGCCTTTGACAGAGTCCCTAGAGAGGTGGTGGAGTGGGCAATGAGAAAGCTTGGGTTGGAAGAGTGGCTGGTTAGGGTGGTTATGGCCATATATGTGGGTGCTCGCACCTAGGCAAGAGTGAATGGAGTTTTGAGTGATGAGTTTTCTGTGAATGTTGGTGTGCATCAGGGGTCAGTTTTGAATCCCTTGTTGTTTATCATGGTACTTGAAGCCCTCTCACATGACTTCAGAGATGGACTCCCGTGGGAGATATTGTATGCTGATGATTTGGTGTTGATTGCAGAGAATGAAAAGGAGGCAGAGGAAAGATTTAAGAAGTGGAGAGATGGTATGGGGCACAAGGGCTTAAGGGTAAATGCAGATAAAACAAAAGTGATGATGTCTAGGGTTGGTGGCGGTACAATCATAGTAGAGGGAGAGTGGCCATGTGCAGTTTGCCACAAAGGTGTGGGAAGTAATTCCATCTTGTACAGTGTTTGTGATAAATGGGTGCACAAGAGATGTAGTGGTATTAGAGGTAGACTGCGTGATAATACTGATTTTATGTGTGCGGCGTGTTGGGGAGAGCAGGTGGAGATTGTTAGTTATGAAAGGATTGAACTTACTGGTGAGTCTCTTGAGTGTGTGGAAGAGTTTTGTTATTCGGGAGACATGTTATGTGCCGGAGGTGGGGCTGGAGCTAGCTCGGTTGCTAGGGTGAGAAGTGGTTGGAAGAAGTTCAGGGAGCTGTTGCCTCTTCTGACATTGAGAGGACTCTCCTTACGTGCTAAGGGGTCTTTGTATGCAGCATGTGTTAGGATGTGATGCTGTATGGTAGTGAGACCTAGGCAGTAAAGGAAGAGGATATTCGCAGGTTTAAATGTACAGAAATGGCAATGATTAGGTGGATGTGCAGTGCGTCCCTGCGTGCAAGGGCTGGGGGTGCTGGGTTTATGATGGAAGAGTTGAGAGGTAAGATGGGACTGGAGTGTATTGGTGCTGTGATGAGGAAAGGTAGGCTGAGGTGGTTTGGACGTGTGCAGAGGATGGGGGATGATAATTGGGTGCAGAAGGTGAGAAGTGTTAATATTGGGGGAGGGGTAGACCATGGGACGAGGTCATTACGTGTGACTTAAGGGTTAAGGGACTGAACAGGGAGGCTGCCAAAGCTCGAGGAGCATGGAGAGCTGCCGTTAGGTGACCAAGGCCGACACATGCAAGCATGTTGGAGCCTTCAAAAACGAAAACGAAAATGTATTTCACTAAACAACTCTTTTTTTTTTTGTGTTTTTTTTTTGTTTCAGGTTGTGTTCTAGACATGTGAGAGTTTCTTTCCTGAAAGTTTCATTTTCCTAGCTCAACCATGACACTCTCAGTCGAGCAGCAAACAAAAATTGTGAAATTTTACCTAGAGACTAAATCATCAGTTCAGACTCAGAGAGAATACCAGAAACACTTTGGTGTTTGAGATGCCCCATCTATACCAGCAATCAAGAAAATTGTCCAGAAATTTGAAAGCCATGAAACCTCCCAGAACAGACATCGTGGAAATTCTAGAAGAGGGAAATCTTCTCATACTGAAGCAAACATCGAGTCGGTCTATGAGTCAGCATTGCGAAGTTCAAAGAAATCGCTTCATAGGCGTTCACAAGAACTTGACATGTCAAAATCTTCCGTCCAAAGAATTTTGCGACAGGACCTCAAGTCATACCCATATAAAATTCAAATAAAACAGACTCTGACTGATAATGCCAAGGCCCTTCTTGTCCAAATGTGTTAATGGTTTAATCAAATGCTGGAAGAGGATGAAGAATGGGTTAAAAACGTTGGTTCTCAGATGAGGCACATTTTCATTTGGATGGCATAGTGAACAGCCAGAACTGTCACTTTGGGGGGACAGAACCTCCTGATTTTGCAGCCACAAGACCACCCCATTGCAAGAAGTGCACTGCCTGGTGTGCACTAAGCCCTAAAGGAATCATCGGACCCTTCTGGTTCGAGGATGATGATGAGAATGTGGTGATGGTTAATCAGGTGAACTATCGCGACATCATAAGGAAATTTTGTGCTTGCCTTTGTTTTTGTCACTTGACCTTGAACATGCAGTGGTTCCAGCAGGATGGGGCGACACCCCACACAGCAACGGAGACTACAAATCTGTCTGAGAAGTTTAGGGACAGAATCATTTCCCCGAAAACTCCTCACATCTGGGCTCCACATTCGCCTGATCTCAACCCAGTGGACTTCTTTTTGTGGAGTTATGCTAAAATCAGTGTGTACCGGATCAACCCTGGCTCAATCCCTGAGCTCAAGAATGAGTTCATGGTGTTCATGAAAACCATTACTGCTGACACATGCAAGGCAGTAATTCAGAACTTTGCTGTGAGAATTAGGGAATGCCTTGTCCACAGTGGCACTCATATTGAGCATGTCATTCACGCCGCGCAGTGCCCATAATAATCATGATATTGACATAATTCTTATTGTAAATAAAATTCTAATGTGTTGTTTATTTGTAGTCAAAATTTCACAGCTTTATGATTGATATCTTTTGTGCTATAGAAAAATAAAAAATAAACCTTTTTGGGGACACCCTGTACATATCTTTAAATTTATGAATAGTTTTGGCACACACTGTTTCATTTGGTAGTGCATTCCACAGATCAGTTGCCCTGTTTGGGAAACTGAATTTCCGTACGTCTTTATCATCCCTTTTTTTATGCAGTTTTTTGCAGCATCCTCTTGCTGATGCTTCCCATAGGTTATATATTCACTGATGTCTATTTTCTCTTTCCCAGTGATGCATTTATATAGCATAATCATATCTCCTCTTTTCCCTTTATTTTGCAATGTTGGTAGGTTAAATTATTATAGTCTTCCTTCATAGCTTAGATCGCTTAAGTTTGGTACCCAACTTGTAGCTGCCCTTTGTACTTTTTCAGTCTAATCTGTGTTTTTTGAGATGTGGATTCCAGACTACTGATGCATACTTGAATTTGGCTCTCTTTTGTACTGTTTTTGCTTTTTCTTGGAAGGAACAGTATGCAGGCCCGTGGCCTTTGGTTCCTTCTTCCTTGCATACAAAAAAAAAAAAAAAAATACTGGGTTGGCCTGATGAATGATGATGATATGTTTCTCAGCATGTCTTCATTTATGTATGTGAATGCTATTCTCATATTAACAAGCAGTGCATACATGTTCTGTACCCTTTCATTGATGTGGTCAGCTGGAGATAGTCTCTTATTGATAATCACTCCTAGGTCGTTCTCCTTCTCTGATATTTGTCGGGTTGAACTTCTCAGCATAGAATCCCAGTCTGGTCTTTTTCCACTTTTACCAAACTTAATTACATGGCATTTGTCCACATTGAATTCCATTTGCCATCTGGTGCTCCATTCTTGAAGCTTATTTAATTCTTCTTGTAGCTGTCTGCGAGAGTCTTTGTTTGTAATTCTCCTTTGTATTTTTGCATCATCAGCAAACATATGTAGATAGATTCCATTTCCAGTGTTGCTGTCAGTGTCATTTCTATATACTAAAAACATAATTGGTGCCAGCACTGAGCCCTGTGGAACTCCACTGGTCACTTCTCTTCATGATGAGTAATTTCCCATTTATACTGTTCTCATTTCCTTTTTTCTGAGAAAATCTTGATTCCAAAAGTACAGATTACTGTGGATTCCACCTTGATGATACAGTTTCCATAAAAGTCTTTGGTGCAGTACTCTGTTGAATGCTTTCTTGAAATCTAAATAGATACTCTCTACCCATCCTTCTCTTTTCTGTAGTGTTTCTGCAACTCTATCATAGTAGCTTAATAGATTAGTAACACAAGATTTTCCCTTTCTAAAACCAAGCTGTCTTTCTGTTATTATATTGTATTTTTTCCAGATAGTTTACCCAAATTTTTCCTATTAGCTTTTGTAGTATCTTCCTTACAACACTGGTTAGGGGTACTGGTCAGTAGTTGATTGGATTTTGTCTGTTTTCTTTCTTGAATAGGGGAACAATGTTTGCCTTCTTCCAAATAGTAGTTAGTTTACCTTGACTTTAGGATTCCTTGAATATTAAATTTATTGGTCTGCCTAACTCTTCTGCACATTCATGTAGTACCCACCTTGAAATTTCGTCAGGACCGTATGCTTTTCCTTTGTCTAATTCGCTCTGGTCTTCCTGTACCTCTTCTTCGGATATTCGTATATCTGGTAACGTGGGCATGCATTTTCCTTATCATTTCTCTCAAAATTACTTTCTTCTGTAAAAACTGATTGGAAGTTTTTGTTCAGTACTTTACAAATGTCTTCTTCTTGGATATAGATTATCCCCTCATCCATGATGGACTGTATTTTATCTTTAACTTTGGTTTTGCTACAGATTCAACTGTAAGAAAGCTTCGGTTGATCATTACTTTTATTTATAATGTATTCCTCAGATTGTCTTTGAGCTTCTCTCCATATCATCATCATCATCTTTGTTTTTCGTCCTTCTTTCCTTATCCTTTTACTGTATAACCATCTTTTGCATGTTTATAGTTGTTTTATGCCATCTCACTGTTGTTTCATCTGTATCTATTCCATAGCAAGTTTCTTTCCTCTTTTTATTTTTTTTTACATTCAGTGTTAAACCACTTCTTTATCCTTATTTCTGCTTCTTTGTGCTGAGGGATATAATTTTGGACTCCTGTCATAAAATTCACAGAAGTTTCTTTATATGACATTTATATCTTGTCCTCTAAGCTACTTTTCCCAGTTTATTTTTAAGAAGTACTTCCCTAGGTTAACATAGTTGCCCTTTTTTGTAGTTTAGACTCTTTTTGTAACTTTCATTACTGCTAATTGTATCATTTGCAATCCTGAAGTTGCAATTTAATACTGCATGGTCACTTTTGCTGAATGGAGGGTGGTACATTATGCTGTCAATATCATTACCTTGCCAAGTAAATATAAGATCTAATAATGATGGATCTTCTAGTCCTTCTTTTCTGGTGTTTTCCTTTCCCTGTTGTGTTAGGAAAAACTCCTCTGCAAGATCAAGGAGCTTTTGATCCATATAATTTTGGACTCCTGTGTCATAAAATTCACAGAATTTTCTTTTGTCTATATAACATTTATATCTTGTCCTCTAAGTTCCTTTTCCCAGTTTATTTATAAAAAGTACTTCTTTAGGATAGCATAGTTGCCCTTTTTTGTAGTTTAGGCTCTTTTTGTAACTTTCATTACTGCTAACTGTATCATATGCAATCCTGAAGTTGCAGTTTAATACTGCATGGTCGCTTTTGCTGAATGGTGGGTGTTACATTATGCTGTCAGTATCATTATCTTGCCAAGTAAATATGAGATCTTAATAATGATGGATCTTCTAGTCCTCCTTTTCTGGTGTTTTCCTTTTCATGTTTTGTTAGGAAAAACTCCTCTATAAGATCAAGGAGCTTTTGATCCCAGCAGTTTTCATAGCTTCTTGCATCTAAAGTATTCCAATTTTTATTTGTATTGACATCTCCATGTGAAGAGGATGGAGAGTGAGAGACTGACAAGGGGAGTGTATGTGAGTGAGGTGGAAGGTGGGAGAGGGAGGGGGAGGCCAAGGATGAGATGGAGGGATGGAGTGGAGAGGTATATGAGAGAGGGGGGTGTGAGCTGGGAGCAGGGCAGTGAAATGGCAGGGGACAGAGTGACATGGAGGTGATTTGTTTGTTGCCACCTCTTACGGGGTTAAGGCGTCTGGCAATAGATAGTAGATAGATAGACATCTCCAGTTAATAAATTTCTTACAGATTTGTCTTCCATTCTGTGTAGCAGGGCTCTTCAACTCTTAATGGTACTTTCTGCTGGGTCTTCATCGTCACTTCTTTCCCAAGTGTTTGTTTTGGGTGGCATGTACCAGTATAAATTTGCCACCATTATTTGCCCTTCAGATGTATTGATCTCTACTGCAATTAATTCTACTTGTGGGGGAATTTCTAGTTCTATCTCTTTGACTTGTAGATTTTTTTTTGTTAATATAACTCCTCCTCCTTTTTTGAAATTTTCATCTCTTCTCCTTATATTGTATTCCTCAGAGTTTAGGGTGTTGTTTGGTATCTTTGAGATTAATTTTGTTTCTGTTAGACAGATATTATGAGGTTACTTTGGTATAGTCTTTTATCTCTAATAATTTGGATACCATTCCATCTGTATTTGAGTACATCATCTTAATTATGTTGTTTACATATCTGACATAGTTTGAGTTTATTACCTTCCTTTTTTTTAGTCCCTGTTGGTTATGTACCACTTTCTTACTTGTAATCCCACTACTTTGTAAAAAAAAATGTACTCCCCTCTTCTCTGATCTTTCCTCATTTTTTGCTTTTGCTTCTTCCCTATTCTCCTTTAGTAATCCCCATTCCTTCTCAGTTAGACATTATGCATGCTTTTTAAAATTCCCCTTTTCCATGAGTTTGTTAGTATTTTTTAGTATTTCCTATACAGTGCTCACACTTTGGAAGGTTACTTTCAGGGGCAGACATATTTCTCTCACATTTTCCCAACCTTTCATGGACCTCTATGTCTTTATCAGTTATATACTTTGATACTTCCATCAATATGTTTATTATATTTACCATAAGTGGTAGGTGGGGGCACTCATTATCCAGTCACTCGATGTATTGCGCTTTGGGTGTCTGTCCTTTCCTGTCGTCCATCTTTCTTCATCTGTTTTTTTTCCTTCATTCTTTCCTCTTCCTTCTTCCTATGGGTGACTACACTGAGTGACAAGTCAAGTGGTTTCCTGTACACAAGGAAACCATTTACTGCGCTGGATGGTAACCATATACAGTATTCACATTATGGCGCATGGTGGTTTCTGGGAAATTCAGGTACTCCAATCGGATTGAGCCTGTGTAGGTTTATATCCAAGGGGTGGTTGGGGTTTATTGCTCATGTAATGCAAGGAAGAAGGAACCAAAGGCCACAGGCCTGCATACTGTTCCTTCCAAGAAAAAGCAAAAACAATACAAAAGAGAGCCAAATTCAAGATCCGTTCATTTCGAGATGCCTGGACACACTGTGTTTGAAAGACTGGAGATCGTAGGAAGTAGGAAATACAGACAGAGGAAGACAGTTCCAGAGTTGACCAGTTGCATAAATGAAGGACTGGGAGTAACGGTTAACTCTTGCATTAGAGAGTTGGACAGAAAAGGGATGAGAGTTTGTTGCTAGACGGGTACTACATGCTCGTCATAGAGGTAGAGGGATGCAAGCAGACAGTTCAGAGGAACAGTGACCGTTGAAGTAGCGATAGAAGAGAGATAAAGATGCAACAGTGTGGCAAAGAGACAAATGTTGAAGGGAATCAGTAAGAGGAGGTGAGTTAATGAGACGAAAAGCCTTTGACTCCACCCTATTGAGAAGAGCTGCATGTGGGGAGCCTTCCCATGCATAAGAGTTGTACTCCATACACGGGCGAATAAAACCTGTGTACAAGGTCAACAACTGTGGAGGGGTAAAGAAAGTTCGGAATCGGCTTAACACACCTAATCTCTTGGAAGCAGATTTCACAAGAGATGTAATATGTTCTTTCCAAGACAGATCCCAAGAGAATGAAACCCCAAGCATGTTCAAGGATGATGCAGGACTGAACTGGACATTTTAAACATTAGTGGGTAATCCTGAGGAAGATTTTGTCGGGTTGATAAGTGTAAGAACTGAGTTTTTGATGCATTAAAAATAACAAGATTATTTTTACCCCAATCAGAGGCACAAGCCAAGTCAGACATTAGGTGTGCCATAGCCTCATCCCTTTTTTGTTGAAGCAACTGCTGAGATGGACGTTGCAGAAACCGAATGGAAAGGTGAAGGGTGGAATCATCAGCATATGAGTGGATAGGGTTAGATGTACAGCTTAGAAGGTCATTGATGAATAAAAGGAAGAGAGTTGGTGATAGGACAGAGCCCTGAGGAACACCACTGTTGATAGGTCTGGGAGAAGAACGATGGCCGTCTACAACAGCGGCTATAGAACGACCAGAAAGGAAGCTAGAGATGAAGGCACAGATAGAAGGATAGAAACCGAAGGAGGGCAGTTTGGAAATTAAAGATTTATGCCAGACTCGTTCGAAAGCCTTTGAGATGTCAAGTGCAATGGCAAAGCTTTCGCCAAAGTCCCAAAAGGAGGTTGACCATGAGTCTGAAAGGTAGGTGAGAAGATCACCAGTGGAGCGTCCCTGACGAAACCCATACTGACGATCAGAAAGAAGGTTGTGACAGGAAAGATGCTTTAAAATTTTTCTGTTAAGAATTGACTCGAAAACTTTTGAGACACAGGATGTTAAAGCAATTGGACGATAGTTAGAGGGTTGGGAATGGTCACCCATCTTTGGGACTGGCGGAATGAGAGCAAACTTCCAGCAAGAAGGAAAGGTACAAGTTGATAGACAAAGGCGAAAGAGTTTACCTAAGCAGGGCATAAGCACCGAAACACAGTTTTTGAGGACAACAGGAGGGACTCCATCAGGCCCATTAGCCTTGTTAGTATTGAGGCCAGTGATGGCAGAAAATACATCAGCTGAAGAAATTTTAATGTCAGTCAAGAGGAAGTCAGAGGGGGGAAGTGATGGAGGAATAGCACCAGAATTGTCTAAGGTGGAATTGGAGGAGAAAGTCTGAGCGAAGAGATCTGCTTTATCAGTAGAAGAAATAGCTACAGATCCATCAGAGTAGAGAAGAGGAGGGAAGGATGATGAGGTAAAGTTGTTAGAAAGGTTTTTGGCAAGGTGCCAGAAGGAGTGAGAAGAATTCGAGTTGGAGAGTTGAGAACATATAGCAAGGATGAAATTATTTTTAGCAGAGTGAAGAACAGACTTAGCACGATTCCAGGCAGAAATATATAAAAGATGTGGTTCAGGAGTGGGTTAGCTCCAGTACCTCTTATAAGCCCTCTCCTTGTTGCGGACAGCATTAGAACAGGCGTGATTAAATCAAGGCTTTCTTGCATTAGTCAGAGGATATGAGAAAGGAATGTATGCTTCCATGCCCGAGAGAATAACCTCCGTAATGCGGAAGGCACACTCAGATGGCTTCCGGCCATGGAAGCAATAATCATTCCAAGGAAAATCAAAGAAGTACTGCCTGAGGGCCTCCCAATCTGCAGCTCCAAAGTGCCACAGGCGGCGTTTCTTTGGAGGGTCCACAGGCCGTACCGGAGCGATAGGACAGGTTAAGGTAAATAAGATTATGATCGGAGGAGCCTAACGGAGAGAAAAGATTAACAGTGTAAGCAGAAGGATTAGTTGTTAGGAAATGGTCAAGTATGTTGGAACTCTCTCCAAGGCGGTCGGGATACGGGTAGGGTGCTGTACAAGCTGCTCTAGGTCATTAAGGATAGAAAAGATGCAGGCTTGTTCACCAGGTGGATCAGTGAAAGGAGAGGAGAGCCAACGGTGGTGGTGAACATTGAAATCTCCTAGAATGGAGATTTCAGAGAAAGGAGAAATGGACAGAATGTGCTCCATCGTAGAAGTAAGATAGTCAAAGAATTTTTGATAGTCAGTAGAATTAGGAGATAAGTAAACAGCACAGATATATTTAGTCTGAGAATGGCAGGGGAGGTGTGAAGCCAGAGAGTAGAGAATTCAGAAGAATCAAGTTCAGGAACCCGAGAGCAAGATAGATCGTTGTGTACATATACACAACAGCCACCTTTGGCTTTGAAATGAAAATAGGGAAAGTAGGAGGGTACAGAAAAGTGTTTGCTGTCAGTTGCCACAGACAGCTGAGTCTCAGAGAGAAAGAGAAGGTGAGGTTTAGAGGAGAAGAGGTGGTGTTCAACGGAGCGAAAGTTAGAGGAAAGGCCGCGAATGTTACAGAAATGAAGAAGGAGTGAGTCAGACAGTGGTTCCAGGTAGCTCTGTGAGTCGTCACCGGGAGAGGGGCGGATGGTGGGGGCATTTATAATCCCCCTCCCCCCCCTGGGGACTCCGAGGCATGATTTACGTGCGCCATTTTCTTTTTTACAAATTTTGAAAAGGAAGTGTAGTGTGTGGTGTGCATGTAGTTTGGTGTTGACAGTTAGCGAAACTTGTATTGGAGAGCATGCTGGTCTACTCTTTGTGTTACTGAGACACTGAAGAAATTCAGCAAAGGGGGATGGTCAGGAACAAGTCCTGAGGGCTGATAAAACGGGAGCTCCAGCTCTCCCTGTCATCAGCCTTCCATCCACCTTGGGAGTACTGCCCTGCTCGACTCGTGCTACAGTCTACTCCCTGAGTTCTTACTCTTCTCATGGGGCGACATAGGATTGGATGATGGATGGATGGATATTTGCCATCTCCTTTTTGTCTTTTGAGATTCAATTTTTTTATTTCTTCTTCATTCGTACAAGCGATTAGTATTGATTTATTGGTCTCTTCCGATTGCTTGACCAGTTTGTAGTTGCTTTTTGTGATTTCTTTCACTTACTTTCTTATGCTTTTTACTTCTATGTTTGTTTCAAAATCTTTCTTTACTTTCACCATTTCAGCATATGTAGTTTGTACTGTACTTCAGCTTTGCAGTTTCTCATCATATCATTCACCTGGGATATCCTCACTTTTGGTCTAACAATCTGCTTGCCTACCTTACTGTCTCTTTATCATATTTGAACTCTTCCATCATACTCATGTGGTTGACAACCATATTCGCCATTTCACTAGTCTTCGTTCTCAGTGAAACTACCTCAATTGACAGCGCATCTGTTGCGTCTTTTTTGTTTAATTCCATTGATGGAGTGTGTGGTGAAATGCTGAAGCATGGGGGAGAGATAATAATAGAATGGATGTGGAAGGTGTGCAGATTGGCTTGGGAGGAGGGTAGAGTCCCGGAGGATTTGAAGTCAGGTATAATTATTCCTCTGTACAAAGGAAAAGGGGAAAAAGCAGTGTGTGGTAATAATAGGGGCATTTGCCTTCTCAGTGTAATAGGAAAAGTATATGGTAGGATACTTATTGACAGAGTTAGGGAAATTACAGAGGAATTAGTTGGAGAACAAGGAGGTTTTAGGATGGGAAGAGGTTGTGTAGACCAGATATTCATTCTTAGATCCTTAGTGGAAAAGTTTCTAGAGAAGGGCAAGAAGTTGTATGCAGCCTTCATGGATCTGGAGAAAGCATATGACAGGGTGGATAGACAAGGTTTGTGGAAGGTATTAAGAATATATGGAGTGGATGGGAAGTTGTTGAAGGCAGTGAAGAGTATGTATGAGGGTGCTAAGGCTGCAGTGCGTGTGGATGGCAAACTGAGTGAATCTTTCCATTTGAAGGTTGGATTGAAACAAGGATGTGTCATGTCTCCATGGTTGTTCAATCTGTATATGGATGGGGTTATAAAAGAGATACAAGGTCGGGCAGTGGATGTTGGAGCGGCCCTAGTGAGAGAGGGCAGTGTTTGGAAACT
>JAGKTI010006528.1:22015-32698 GCA_018397915.1 Birgus latro
CTTTCTTTAATCATACCTTCTAGAACTCTCTCCATTACTTTCATTATCTGATCTAAGAGCTTTATACCTCTGTAATTTCCCCTTTCCAGGGCATCACCCTTTCCTTTGTACACATTTACAATTACACTCCTCAGCCAATCATCTGGGACAACACACTCATATATAATCCTATTTATCAGGTCAGTGACTAACCTCACCCCATGAATTTATAACAGTTTACTTGATAGAAGGAATTCTTGAATTAGTTATATCTATAATTATGGCAGGGTTTTGCAACAGTGGTAAGTGGGGGTGCTCACCATCCACTCACTCAATGTAGTGCTGCTCTTGGGTGTCTGCCCTTTCCTCTCCTCCATCCTTCTTTCCGTCCATCCTCTTCTGTCTTTCTTTCCTGCATTCTTTCCTCGTCCTTGTGCCTGTGAGTGACTCTACACTCCCTCTTCTGTCTTTCTTTCCTTCATTCTTTCCTATTCCTTCTGCCTTTGGGTGACTCTACACTGAGTGACAAGCTAAATGGTTTCTCATACACCAGGAAACCATTTATTATGGTGGGTGGTAACCATATAACCAAATTTTGGTGCCTGGTAGTCTAGTGGGTAATTACGGCACTCCAATTGGATTGAGCTGGTGAAGGTTTATATCCAAGGGGTGGTTGGAGTTTATTGCTCGTGTAATTCCACTCAGGGATGAGTGAGGCTGGTCACTCTCATCTTAAATGTCAGGACCAACTTGCCTAGCCCCGAGCTTCTACGCTTCTCATGGGGCAACGTAGGATTGGATGATGATGATGATTGTTGCAAGACACTTATCAACTATGCCAATACTTTACATTGATTGTTTAATGTGCAGTATGCAATATATGCATTGTGAGTCTTGAAGGGCACTCAACAGTAAGTGGTTCATATTTCAGTACTACTGTATATTTGTTGAAAATATGTTTTTGTAGAAGAGTAGTGTTAATGAAAGTCTTGAAGTCTTTCAGTGTGATATATCCTTTTCCAGCTTACCATATTTGACGGTGTATAAGGCCGACCTGTGTATAAGACTACCCCCAATATTTCCATAAAAAATTTGGTTTTAGCAGTATTCTCTGTGCATAAGACAAGCCCCAACTCTTTAGACACTGGGAGCTTGGTGCCCCATAACCCCAGTCCTTTATCACTATGCACCACCCACGATATCTAAATGGGTTAAACATTTAACATTCCAGTATTAACTTATTCTGTATTAAAAACTTAAAATCATGTTACCATCAATTTTATACAATAGGTTAAATGAAAGTTACATTTTATTAAAGGCATCACATCAACTGTCAGTGCTTAAAAACCTTTTAAATCAGTATTATCCTCATCTGACATCATCAGTTCATCAACTTCATCCTGGGTTGAAGCTTGCAGTTCTTCATCGTGAGGATCAAACACTGAATTCAAAGGTAGCTTTGGCATCAGCTTCCTCTTCCTCATCCGCCCACAAAATGTCATCTTCCGTGCCATCCATTGAATTGGATATTACACATTTCTTGAAAGAGTTGATGACTGTTTCCACAGAAATATCATTCCATGCCTTGGTAATAAAATCACATAGCACATCAGACCTGGAGCATGCATATTCCCACCTTTGTATACAATTTTTTGCCACTGATCATCCACTCATTCCATTGCTCACTGGTATGGTCTTTGAATGGTTTATTCAGACATACATCAGGTGGTTGTAGGACTGAAATTAATCCACCAGTAATAACAGCAATGTCACTGTTATTTATCCATGCTTCAGATTTGGTAACCCTGCTCACAGTAGCAAACAACCCACTACCCAGCCAGATGCTCTCAGACTGAGCTACATGCCAGTGTTCGTGGCATGGGCTCAACAGGTTACTCACCTTTCTTATGTCCTCATGGCTGTATCCATGGAGATATTTTCATAAAAATTTGCTTTCATATAGAAAAGTTGTGTTTGATGATGTTAGTAATTTCAATGGTTTTTGTAAGTACATTACAGTATATGTTTTATATTCAGTGAAACAAGGGTCAGGGTGAATGTTTGGTGATGTTCCCCATCATGCTAATGGATCTCATAACTACAGGATATAGAGGTTAGGATTTTAAACCCCTTGTTTAGGACAGTCCCCAGTTTTGAGCATTTTTAATGGGGTTCAGGAGTTGTCTTGTACATCGGCAAATACGATATTCTTGCTTCATATAGATGGCTGTATTCAGCTTAAAAAGGACCTATAGCTACTGTACATCATATTGCAGGAGTTTAGGGAGAGTATGCTTATCCTTCTTAATGCAAAAGAATGTTCTTAATCTTGAAATAAAATCTGTTTTCAGGTTGGTAGAGTAAAATAGAACAATAGGCATTTATTAGAAGAGGCTAACTGAGGAAAGTAAATGGCATGTTATGATGGCTTTGTATGAAATGGAGTTGAGAAGGAGTGACGTGGATGAACTGAAAGGTTTATTATGTATTAGGTATGATATGAGCTGTCATGGAGGAGTAGAGAAGAAGTTGGTTTGTTCACAAGTGGTAAAGAGAAATGAACGATTATTAATGTTCCATCCCCAGGTGTTTTTTCAGGTAAAAGTTCAAGGAAGAGATAGTTTTTTTTTTTATTCATTTATTCATCACCTAATTATTACTACTAATGGTCAGCAGACTAGTAGGAGTAAAATATATATTTTTTTCTGTTGAATGTCATTTTACTGATCATGTTAAAGAAGTAAGAGTTGCATCATATCATACTGCATTTATGAAAGTACAGTACTGTATATTTTATATTGCTTTCATATCTACTGGTTATATTTTAATTATTTTCATGGATTTCTTCAGAGACAAGAGAAGTGATTTCCCATGATGAGCAGAGTACAGTATATCCATCCACCCATTTAACCCACCCCATCCAGGCAGATTTTTCACCAATGACCTCCCCCAATCCTGGCAGATTTTCCGTCTATCTATCTATTTCCAGACACCATAATCCCGTATGGGGTGGCCATTTGACTTTGAGTTATTTGTTTTATGGGGAGGGGCACTAACTCTCCACCAACCCACTTGTTGACACGTAGGGAGCACGTATGGTTTGGTTATATGGTTACCACCCAGCATTGTAAATGGTTTCTTGGCTTACAGGAAACATTTTGCTTGTCATTCAATGTAAAGCCACTTGTAAAGGAAAGAAAAGCAGTAAGAAGTGCAGGAATGATGGGAGAAATAGGAAGAGAGGAGGGCAGGCACTGAAAAAGAATGATAAAGGCTAAGGAAGAAGTAGGCAGCACTACAAGTGAGTGGATGATAGTCGCCACCACATACCACTTTTCAATTATTATTATTATTTTTTTTTTTTTGGCTAAAACCTCCGCTTCTTATAAGAAACATTGAAAATTCATAGAGAAATTGTCCACCTGAGCTTAAAAATGCCAGTAAAGGTGACGATACCCTCACCTGGCTGCATGCTCTATGGGGGTCTGGCTCCAGAGAACATGTTACTATGAGAGGGGTAACAATTCCAAACCACTCATAATAGTTATTTATTTATTTATTTTGTACAAACTTATATGTAGTATAAGAGTATATTGGTTTTCACTCGGTAATATAGGCGATATAAGTGTTGTTTCACTCACTGAACACATCAACATACCGCACCTTTTTTGGCGACATTACTTGATCATCATTTCTGACTGTTTCTTCCTCTAACGCTACGTAAACTTTGTCCTCCACATTGTCATTGATTGGAGAATCACTCTGGCCTTGAATTTCATACTGTGGCGCGACATGTCTTTACTGGCCAGGTCACTGGTAACAGGTGGGTTGGTGAGACAATGGCATGCAGGGGGGGGGGTGAGGCACGCGAGGTAAGGCATTGTCCCCCACCTGGCATCGGGTAGAGGAAGGTGTCCCATGTATACATACCAAAAATCACACACAAAATTTGAAATTCCAATTGCAGTGCATTTATATACGTCAACGGACTTTGGGGGGAGGCGTGACGGGGGTTCCGCTGGCATAGATCATGGGTCCGGGGCGAGATGGGGCTCGAACCTGTGCTAGAGGGTACAGGGCATTGCGGTTCCCAGGCTGCCGCTTCCGCTCAATAGAGAGGGGCCTGAACCTGGGAGTAGCACCCCAGGAGGCTGCCCTATCAGTGGGTGTATAATGGCGGGACAGTTGCAGTGCCAAGGTGCGCTTGGAGGGTGTCCCTGCAGCTGTCCTGGCAGGGTGCCTCAAGGCCACTATCACAGCCACTGGTAAGCTGGTGGGCTAGGGGTCCCAGATCCATTGCCTGGACCTGGGACTGCAATGGGTCAGGCCTTTGGAATGTTTACCCCCCTTTATCTTACCGACTATGAACTACAAGTACAAGCATCAAAGCAAGCCTGAGGACAGCAAATCACCCAGGGGGTTTAGGGTGGGTTCATGGAATGTGGGAAGTTTGAGAGGAAGAGCGGGGGAAGTCGTTGAGGCATTCAGTAGGAGGTGGGTGGATGTGGCATGTTTGCAGGAAGTCTGGTACAGGGGTGGATCAGCCAGAAAGATTGTTGGGAAGGATTGCTACTATAAGTTGTTTTGGCAGGGATATGGGTGTGTGGGTGTGTTGGTTGCAGAGAAATGGGTGGAATATGTCATGAATGTTATGAGGGCAGAAAATGATTTCAGTTATATCAGCATATGCTCCACAGGTAGGATTGGATGATGCAGAGAAGGATAGATTTTGGGATGATTTAATATGTGTAATAAGTGGTATGGGTGATGATGAGGTAGTGGTTCTGGGAGGGGATTTAAATGGTCATGTGGGTGAAGCAGCTCAAGGTTATGAAGGAGTCCATGGAGGATGTGCATATGGTGTGAGGAATGCGGAAGGGGATTTAAATGGTCATGTTGGTGAAGCAGCTCAAGGTTATGAAGGAGTCCATGGAGGATGTGCATATGGTGTGAGGAATGTGGAAGGGGAAAGAATACTCGAGTTTGGGGAGGCTATGGACATGATTGTGTGCAACACACATTTTAGGAAAAGAATGAGCCGGTTGATTATGTACGAGTCCTGGGGAAATAGAAGTCAGATAGATTATTTTCTGGTCAGGAGGGTTGATAGGAGATTAGTGAGGGATGTTAAAGTTATAGGAAGCGAGGAGTGAGTGCAGCAGCACAAACTGTTGATTTGTGACATGGTGCTTAAGGAACGAGTGATGAGAAGGAGGACATATGTACCTAGGAGGAAAATATGGAAGCTGGGAAACCAATCAGTAAGGGATGCCTTTTATAGTGAGATGAGGAGAGTGGTGGCTGAACAGGAAGCCGTAGATAGAGGCGTTAATGAACAGTATAGAGCCCTTAAGAATGACCTCTTGAGAGTTGCCGATTCAATATGCGGTTGGACAAGAGGCCCACCAAGACATAAAGTAACTTGGTGGTGGGATGAGGGTGTAGAAGCTGCAGTTAAGGAGAAAAGAAGGCTTTTCTGGGAATGGAAGAAGGGTGGTAACAGGGAGGAGTACTTGGCTGCCAAGCGCAGGGCTAGAAGAGGGGTATACAGGGCGAAGTCTGAGTCACAGAGACTTAATTGATAAACTAAATCATGGGGAAAGGAAAAATATGATTTTTAGGATGGCAAATCAGGTGAAGAGGGATAATCGGGACATTGTAGGTGAGCAGTGTGTGAAGAATAATGATGGAACGGTAGTGGTGAACAGTGAGGATATTAAAGATGCATGGAGAGAGCATTATAGCTAGTTGTTGAATGAGGAGTTTGATTGGGATAGAGGAGGTTTGGAGCCAGCTGATCCAGTGTTTGGCCCTTGGCCTTTGACGCTGCTACTGTGTGTGAGGCAATAGGCAGGATGCGGGTGGGGAAGGCGGCAGGTGTGTCTGGGTTGACTGCCGAAATGTTGAAGGCCTCAGGAGATATTGGGGTGAGGTTAGTCACTGACCTGATAAATATCATTATATATAAGTGTGTTGTCCCAGATGATTGGCTGAAGAGTGTAATTGTAAATGTGTATAAAGGGAAGGGTGATGCCCTGGAAAGGGGAAATTACAGAGATATAAAGCTCTTAGATCAGATAATGAAATTAATGAAGAGAGTTTTAGAAGGTATGATTAGAGAAAGAGTGAATATCGATGAGATGCAGTTTGGGTTTATGCCAGGCAGGGGGACCACTGATGCCATATTCATTGTTCGACAGCTTCAGGAAAAATATATTGGCAAGAAAAGGGAATTGTATTTTTGTTTTTGTTGATTTGGAAAAGGCCTTTGACAGAGTCCCAAGAGAGGTGGTGAAGTGGGCAGTGAGAAAGCTGGGGTTGGAAGAGTGGCTGGTTAGGGTGGTTATGGCCATGTACGTGGGTGCTCGCACCTAGGTAAGAGTGAATGGAGTTTTGAGTGATGAGTTTTCCGTGAATGTTGGTGTGCATCAGGGGTCAGTTTTGAGTCCCTTGAGTCCCATGTTGTTTATCATGGTGCTTGAAGCCCTCTCACGTGACTTCAGAGATGGACCCCCATGGGAGATGTTGTATGCTGATGATTTGGTGTTGATTACAGAGAATGAAAAGGAGACGGAGGAAAGATTTAAGAAGTGGAGAGATGGTATGGGGTATAAGGGCTTAAGGGTAAATGCAGATAAAACAAAAGTGATGATATCTAGGGTTGGTGGCGGTACAATCAGAGGAGAGGGAGAGTGGCCATGTGCAGTTTGCCACAAGGGTGTGGGAAGTAATCCCATCTTGTGTAGTGTTTATGATAAATGGGTGCACAAGAGATGTAGTGGTATTAGAGNTGTCGGGGAGAGCAGGTGGAGATTGTTAGGCGTGAGAGGGTTGAACTTGCAGGTGAGTCTCTTGAGTGTGTGGAGGAGTTTTGTTATTTGGGAGACATGTTATGTGCCGGAGGTGGGGCTGGAGGTAGCTCGGTTGATAGGGTGAGAAGTGGCTGGAAGAAGTTCAGGGAGCTGTTGCCTCTCCTGATATTGAGAGGACTCTCCTTACATGCTAAGGGGTCTTTGTATGCAGCATGTTTTAGGAGTGTGATGCTGTATGGTAGTGAGACCTGGGCAGTAAAGGAAGAGGATTTTTGCAGGTTTAAACGTACAGAAATGACAATGATTAGGTGGATGTGTAGTGCGTCCCTGTGTGCAAAGACTTGGGAGGCTGGGTTTACGATGGAAGAGTTGAGAGGTAGGATGGGACTGGAGTGTATTGGTGTTGTGATGAGGAGAGGTAGGCTGAGGTGGTTTGGACATGTGGAGAGGATGGGGGATGATAATTGGGTACAGAGGGTGAGAAGTGTTAATATTGGGGGAGGGGTTGGGAGGGGTAGACCGAGAAAGACATGGGACGAGGTCATTAAGTGTGACTTAAGGGTTAAGGGACTGACAGGGGGGCTGCCAGGGATTGAGCAGCATGGAGAGCCACCGATGCATGCAAGCATGTTGGAGCCTTCAAAAACGAAATGAAACGAACGAACGGGAGTCACAGGAACAAAACATTTGGGTGCATATATACGTCAGCGGGAGTCAGCGCGTTAATTAAGCATTGCAGGACAGCTCTAGAATTTGTTTGTTGTTTAAATGTCTGTAGTTAGAGCCTTAGAAAATTTTCTCAGTATATACTGTATTGACATAAAGTAACCACAAGGGGTTTTCATTTATTTACCTGTATTTATTTATTTATATTTGGTGGTAGTTGGGGGTGCTCATCAACCACTCACTCGATGTAGTGCTGCTCTCGGGTGGCTGCTCTTTTCCCTCTTCCTTCCTTCTCTCTCTTGTCTTTCTGTCCCTCATTCTTTCTTCATCCTTCTGTCCAAGAGTGACTACACTGAGTGAACAGTCAAATGGTGATTTCTTGTACACCAGGAAACCATTTACTATGCTGAGTGGTAACCATATAACCAGATTATGGTGTCTGGTGGTTTAATGGGTAATTAAGGGACTCCAATTAGATTATGCATGGGCAGGTTACCCAAGGGGTGGTTGGGGTTTATCGCTCACATAATGCCACCCGGGGTTGAGTGAGGCTTGTCACTCTCATCTTAAATGTCAGGACCAGCTTGCCTGGCCCTGGGCTTCTACACTCCTCATGGGGCAACACAGGATTAGATGATGATGATGATATATTTATTTTCATCTAAAAAAAAGTGTAAAAATAGTACAAGTTATGTTAAATAGTTATATCAAAAGGCTAAAGTGACATTTCATGAACCAAAACTTACAGAATATTATAGTTCAGTAAGATAGCATGTACTATTGGCCACAAGTATTTTTACACACCTCAGATTTTCCTCTCCCACATTTCATCTGGTAGCAATGACTCCATGTCCAGATGTATGATATCCTACGTTCCCCGCCTCATTTTCCGTTACCATATATACTTCTAGTTATTTGCTTACCTTGGGATGATATTCTATGAATATTGTCATTAATCTCACCAGTCAGCCAAATGTTTATTTACTTTGATATCACTTTTATGTGTGAAGGAAACTGGTCTCTCCTCCCCCTCCCCATCCTCCTCTCCCTCTCTCTTTCTCTCATACTCCATCCCTCCCACTCCCCATTGCCTCTCCCTATCTTCCCTTTCTTTCTCCCCCTCATTCTCCCTTCCTTGTTCTCCTTATTCTCACTCCCTTCCATCTCTCTCTCTGTCTCATTACTGTACAACAGTCAACTCGCTTATGGTGCACCCTTGACGTTGATCCTATATTATGTTGAAGGACACAGTATGGTTATATCCACAACAACACAGAGGGTGAGCTCATATATGGCCAAATAGGGCATTATTATGTCGCTGCATAAATGTAGCTGCCATAACATGGGCTGTGTGACTGCTCAGAGGCTCACTGGTATGGGGTGATGGTGCTGGGTGATGAAATAGGTGAAGGTAATGGTGTGGGGTGTCGGATAAAGTCACAGGTTTCCAGATGGAGAGATTTTGGACATTCATTGGGAATGGAATAAATAGGTATGACCAAAATGGTCAAAGTAGCTTTTCTGATGCTTTGTTAGTTTTAGATTTGGTATATAGTCAGATGCTTTTTGGTTTGCAATTTGTGCTTTTTCAAGAATAAGGAAGTAATTTTGGTCCTGAAATCATTATTGTTTTCATTTTCATTTTAATTTTTGAAGGCTCCAACGTGCTTCCATGCGTTGGCCTTGGTCACCTAATGGCAGCTCTCCATACTGCTCGATCTCTAGCAGTTTCTCTATTTAGTTCCTTAACCCTGAGGTCACACTCAATGACCTTGTCCCAGGTCTTTTGCGGTCTGCCTCTTTCTGCCCTACCCCCAACATTAACACTTCTTGCTCACTGCTCCCAATTATCATCCTCCATCCTCTCCAAATGCCCAGACCATCTCAATCTACCTCTCCTCATCACAACACCAATACACTCCAGTCCCATCCTACTTCTCAACTCATCCATCGTAAACCTAGCCCCTCCAGGCCTGGCACCCAAGGACACAGTGCACATCCACCTAATCATTGCCATTTCTGTACATTTGAGCCTGCAAATATTCTCTTCCTTTACTGCCCAGGACTCGCTACCATACAGCATTACACTTCTACCACATGCCGCATACAAAGATCCCTGAGCATGGAAGTAGAGCCCTGTCAATGTCAGGAGAGGCAACAGCTTCCTGAACTTCTTCCAACCCCTCCTTGCTCTAGCAACAGAGCTAACTCCTTCCTGACCTCGAGCACATAATATGACTCCCAAATAACAAAACTCTTCCACACCAAGAGACTCACCAGCAAGTTCAATCCTTTCATGCCTGGCAATATCCACATGCTCTCCCCAACACACTGGACACGTGAAATCAGCATTATCTTGCAGTCTGTCTCTCTAATACCACTACATCTTTTATGCACCTACTTATCACAAACACTGTGTGTGATAGAATTACCTCCCACACCCTTGTGACAAATTGCACATGGCCACTCTCCCTCTTCTTTGACAATATAGCCCCAAGCCCTAGATACCATCACTTTTGTTTAGCTGCATTTACTCATAAGCCCTTGTGCTTCATACCATCTCTCCACTTCCTAAATCTTCCCTCCACCTCGCAGTCATTTTCAACTGTCAACACCAAATCATCAGCATACAACATCCCCCATAGTAGTCCATTTCTGAAGTCATGTGAGAGGGCTTGAAGTACCATGATAATCAACACACCTTACACAGAGAGTTTTTGATGGCATCAGTTCAGATTGGCCACCACACAGAACATTCCTAGACACACTAGACATTAGCAAAACTTTTGATGCCATTCCCCGCCACAGCCTCACAAATGGCGGGCAAACTATTTAGCAGGCAGATGTCCATGTGTAACATTTGCCAGTCAGTCATCGAACATCAGAAACTCCACAAACGGCATCCCCCAAAGATCTGTTTTGCCCCCTACTCTCTTTAACCTATACATGCATGACATACCCACACCCCACAAATACACATAGCTTCCTATGCGGACGACATAATACGTATATACACAAAAATGCAAACACAGCCACACACATCCTCCAGCCTTACTTCAACACACTGCATGAATGGTTAACCACAAACAGACTCAATATAGCTCCATCCAAATCTGCAGCAACCCTTCTCACAAACTGGACAGCAGAACATAGTCACATTCCACACCTCACCATATACAACACCCCCCTAGCACACGCGCGCGCGCGCACACACACACACACACAC
>JAGKTI010006529.1:16766-28713 GCA_018397915.1 Birgus latro
TGTGTGTGTGTGTGTGTGTGTGTGTGTGTGTTTACCAGACGAACGTCTGAATCATTGTTCTTTCACTCATAATACGAGTGAATTATCTTCTTTCACTCATGTTGGATTACCTCGTCTTAATAGACTGCCAACATAATAATATCTGAACACTTGGATTACTGTCAACACGGAACACTTAATCACTTATTAATTTCGCTTGAGGCTAATCAGAAATTATTTTCTCGCTCAGGCTGAAATTCCATTAACTTATGTACGTGGGAGAAAACAAAAGAAAAAAAGAAAAAATCCTCATAACTGTCGAATATCGAATACTTAAGCTAAGATATCCACGTTACAGGCATGCAGCCAACTCCATGCGTCCTAAGTCTCAGAAAAAGGAATTATCTTTTCCATGCTGATTGGCCAAATGAGATGCAGAGCGGCAGAAATTTTCCAGTCTGTCAGGGAAACTTCTTATCTGATCAGCACAGAATATGTCAGATGTGCATTGTCCTTGGGGAAAAAGAAAAACCAAGACAACCAATACAATGTCACGAGGATCACCAGAAGTATGTACAGGCTGACAAAGTAAACGTTATCCCTTATACTTAATCTCCACCGCCCATCACTGATAAGGTCTATACAAGCTACGTGTTATCTCTACCTGTATTTTCCCTGACTAGCCATGTTTTTCTCACTTTATGTTTCAGTTCCATTTTTACTTAGGTTCTAACCGATGCTCACTCGTTATTTTGTATTTAGTTTCCCCAGTCAATAATTACTGAGTTAAATGTCATCCATCAAAGTATACAGTAATTAGCTTACCCAGCCACTGAATTCTTAAGTGAACAAGGATTTTTCACACAGGTCGGGTCTTTGCTAAAAGATTTCCTTTTCGGTTTTCTTCCTGACTAGCATTATGTTATCTCCACCTTTTGGCACTAGATAAATTCGTTTTTTTTTCTTCAGTTCCCTGAATCTCGCTCCTCCCCTTCAGTACGTTCCACTCAGGAATAGGAGAGTCGGTTGCCACACTTTAGGTGCAACAGTTCTTTCCTTGTTGGCACTGTCCCCTTGGTTCCTTCGTTGGCTGCTTTTATTTTACTCCTACAGCCTCTTTCTTCACAAGCCTCTTCTATTACCTTTGCTGTTCCACCCTCTATCGTCCCCGTTTCACTCCCAGCCATCGCTGTTCCTCCTCTTGTCGTTGCCGTTCTTATCCCCGCCAACGCTACACGGGGTTACCGTTGCGGTGGTCTGGGGCTGAGTGGTGGTGGGGGGCTGAATAGAAGGCGCCGTTCCTGTACTGCGTGGTCATGGGGGCGTTCCCACGGTAGTCTCGCCCAACGACCTGCCTGCCGAAGGAGAGAGAACGGCACATGAACGGCTGGGATTACACTGGGATTTATTGTTTGTTACTGTTTATGTTACTATCTGTCTCCTTTGCTTGTTATGTTGATTTTTGTTATTTTGTTAAGTTATTTTGTGATTTTCTGTTGTATTATATTATTTTGTGTTGTACTTTTGACGAGTTTTGTGAGGATGTTTTGCTTTATTGCTTTTTTTATGTGCCTCAGTTCGGTTAACGTCTGTTACATGGTTACTCTGCTACATGGGTTTATTATGCTAGGTTATTATCAGCCTCACTTTGCTTACTTGTGTCTCTGGGAAACATGAAAGGTGAACTACACAAAAACGGCTGAGATTAAATTTATGTTTATCTGCTAATGTTTTATGTTTTTGTTTTTGTTTTTTCTGCCCTGTCTTTTATGTACGTCTTTTTTTTTTTTTCCTTTGAGGGGGAGGACTTGCTGTGTGTTAGGATAAAAGCACATGGAAGGCTGATATTAACTTAAGGTTCTATGTTAATGTTTTTGTTGCAACTTGTCTTATTTTCCTTGTTACTTTGCTGCTATACATCGGGGGAATGGGGCAGTTGGGTAGGGGGGAGACCTGGCGAAATGACAAATGAACTCCTGGGATAAAATTCGGGATTGCAGTGTTGTGGGGAAGAGTGGGTTGTTCCTGGATAAAGAAGGTGGGAAGGGGGGTTGTTACTGGATAAAGAATTGCCTAGATAGCTCTTGTGATGGTCATCCCCCACATGATGCGGCGTCAGGTAAGATAAATAGCAAGACAGATAACTCACAATTTTTACCTCTATTACACAGCGTGCTTGACCTGTGTCTCTCTAAATGTCTATATATGTGTATCTGTCTCTCTTCTCTGTCTCATCCCCTGGCATTATCAGTCTGTCCATGCTTATGTCCTTGTCTGAATCGATTTGTGTCCTAGTAATGCCTCACTGTGTATGCCTTTCAATATATATGTGTCCCCTGTTTGTCTCATCTCCCGTAATTATCTGTTTCCCTGTTCTGTCGTTGTCCTCATCTCTCTTTGTCTCTGTAGCTCCTTCTCATCGTCTGTTTGTACTGTACCTGTTAATTATGTATGTGTTCTCTGCTTTTGTTTCATCATCCTAGAATTATCTTATTCTCGTAGCTTTTCTGCCTCGTGAGTCTGTTACATTAAGCTTGAGTTAATGTATACATCGACCTTCTCGTGGTGTGTGTGTGTGTGTGTGTGTGTGTGTGTGTGTGTGTGTGTGTGTGAGTGTGTGTGTAACGCCTGATATGCATCTGCAAGAGGCGAGTGTGCACAAAGGTCGGTGATGGGCAATGCATAATGTCTAGTCTACAGAATAGCTGATACATGACACCAGTACAGTACATACGAGTACACAGGTGTTCAGGATGCTTTAAAATGGCAGTGGGAAGGAGGAAGGATGTGGTGGAGGGAACCATGAAAACGAGGGTTAAGAGGAGGAGGAGGATAGGGAAGGGAAGGGGGTAATGCTTCCCTCCTCAGAGTTGCAGTATACCTGGTGCTCGAGGTTCCGCTCAAGGCTGCTGCGTCATGTGTGTGTGTGTGTGTGTGTGTGTGTGTGTGTGTGTGTGTGTGTGTGTGTGTNACGAGGGTTAAGAGGAGGAGTAGGATAGGGAAGGGAAGGGGGTAATGCTTCCCTCCTCAGAGTTGCAGTATACCTGGTGCTCGAGGTTCCGCTCAAGGCTGCTGCGTCATGTGTGTGTGTGTGTGTGTGTGTGTGTGTGTGTGTGCGCAGGAATGGGTGTGTCTATTGTTGATGAATGCATTGTGTGTGTATATTATGAGAAGTTGCACGAGCTGTGTGTGTATGCTTGGATGAAGATCTTTGTCGTACATTCATACGTGAATGCAAATGCATGAGTTCATGTATATCTTGTACAGTGAATGTAACTGTGTTTGTATATATGTTGCTATATTCGTATGTGGAAATATGTTTATGACTGTGAAAATAGAACTAATACGGAAAAAATGTAAACGAGATAATTCTTAATCGGGGTGAAAAATTTTAAACGCGTGAGTTGCACTGGTGTCGGCCATGAAGGAGGGTTATATCCGGGTGTGGTGAAATGGAATCTTTATGGGATGGGAGTGTCGAAGCGGAACGAGACGGGAGGCAAATGGAGGGCGGGACGATACACTGGACGTGTTCAAAGCAATGACACGGGCTGAGTGAGCAGACAGCTTGTGTTTACGAGTATGGACTGGGATGTGATGCTGTCGGAATGTTCGAGTGTAATGCTTAATATACAGGTGTATGTATTTAACAGAGTCATTGTACGGTACATATGTCTATATATCTATATAGATAGATTGCTTGAATGAGGTTGATAGATAAACAGACAGATAGACAGAGTGCATTATCATGTTCGGCTTATTGCTTTCGATGCATCAATGAAATTACCATTGGTTCTCGTGTAGATTTATGAGTATCTAGCTGTCCAAAATTCAAAATAAATTTGGCGTGTAAAAGAATATATTAACTGGTCAGGAATCTGGGTGGGAAAAGTGTGTAATTATTAACACTGCATCCAAGAGTGGCTTAGCTTCACCAGAAAAAGGCAGTTCCTTTTAGTTCTAATAAAATTCTCAAGGTCCATAAAAGGGTTTATCTACAAGGCTTGTGGTCTTCCCGAAGAGTCTGATTTTCCTCATATGAATGAAACAACTTGGCTTTAGTTGTAGTAGAATACATGTGCTCCACGATGGGGGTAAAAGAGCTCAACAAGAGGATTAGCATAAAGTGAGGACATGAGGCAGGACTGAGTAGGGCGCAAGATGAACGGGAATGGAAAGGAGGCCGATGTGGAAAAAGAACAGGAGTGGAATAAAAATGAGAAGGAGACTGAGGTGGGAAACGAATAGGAATGGAGTAGGAATGGAAAGGAAATTGAGGTTGGAAGTAAACAGGAATGGAGTGGGAATGGAAAGGAGATTCAGGTGGGAAATGGATCGGAAAGGAGAAGAATTGGAAAGGAGACTGAGGCGGGAAATGAACGAGAATGGAAAAGCCACGGAACAAATGGTGGGAATAAGAATGAGCTCGAACGTGGAGTGGACTGACAAAGGTAAATAAATAAAAAACAAACGACATCTTTGATAGCCGCACCTACCACAACCGCGTCCACCGTCCGAGTACATCTCAAAATGTGTTCTTTGTCTTTGGATACACCTCTCAGATACACCAGAGATGCACCCTAGCATACTCCAGATGCACGTCACACACACCTCAGACACTCCCCAGACACACCACTAATATTTCACATCTCAACTTCCCCATCAGTGAGTTCATAAAACAATAATGAGTGTGTAACTGAGTTAGCGATAAAAGGATACACACGCACGGGATTTGGCCGCCCCTTTGAGTGCGGGAAAAAAATAAAACAAGTGACAATAAATTTAAAAGGGTAGAAATCACCTGCAAGACCATTATCAGAGTAGTGACGAAAATAGAGTAAGAATGGAATAGGATTAGGGTGAAAGTTACCAAAAAAGGGAACAAAAACTGACGAAGTGGGGTGGGCAATTCAGGGATGAGGCTCACATTTCTCAAGAATGGAAGTCGGCTGACCACGAATGAGGGAAAAATTTGTCAAGACTGGTGTGACAACAGATCAGGATTAGAGTAACAACAGATTAGAAACAAAGCAGACGGAGACCAGCAATGGAGGCAGGAACACAGCAGAGGTGGAACAAGAATAGATCAAGAAAGGAGTAGGAACAGAGCAAAAACTGGGTAGGACCGGTCCCGGGAGAGAGTGTTAAATGATTAAGAACAGGACAAGAAAAGTACACGAACGAGATAGAAAGAAACACAAAGACGCTGTGAATATTACTAATGAGCTGAGTGGGAATACACATGGAAAGGTGTGACAAACAGGAAGAAAAGCCGTGTATAATAGCAAGAAATAGGGTTTGACGTAACAAGGAACGGAGGGGTGGGATTATACAGGAAAGGGGTAGGAAGAGCTCAGGGAAGGGGCGGAAAATTATTTAGAACAGGGGAAGAACAGGTCTGGAACAAAAGAGAAAAGATCACAGAAAGGGAGGGGAATATATCAGGTACAATGTGAAAAGGGTACGTGGTAAAGGCATGGGAGGATCAGCAAGTGTGAGGTGTGAGGAGTCGGTACTGGGCAATGTGTGTATGAATGGAGGGACGTGAGGCAGATGTTGCTCAGGTGTTTGTGTGCATGAGTTACGAGCTGACCCTGCACGTTATTGCTCCGTCACTGTGAAAAGTGCCCCACCTCACTGTTAGCTTATTGAAGTGCGTTTGGTTTATCTGTTAATGTGATGCTCTGTGCCACAAATATATCTGTGACATGTGTGTACCTGTGCATCCTTCGCATCAAAAAAGAAATTATAAAAAAAAAAAGAAGTAATACACTGGGCAGGATTACTGTTCGAATAATTTACTGGATTTCATTGATGAGGTAAATGGCAATTTCTGATATGAGCAGCTTTGTCAGCTTGGAATTTTTTTCTGCATCCGGATGCAGTGGTGTTGCCCCAGCCTCTCATCCCCCCTCACTTTTTCTATGTTCTGTTGGATCAGAGACGAACGCAAGGGGACTCAACATTTCCACCTTAACTCCAGAGCACTGTGAAGAAATTAAAAGATTCTCGCCCAGGTTTCATATGTAGATGTACTCCTACAATGATTCTTGATGATTTAACTAAAAAGATAGAATATGATAAAAGTTTGTATGTGCAGGCGCATATGAAAGCTCACTGCTGAGGACACAAACGTCAGATTTAACTACAATTCAACAAACAATGGTACGAATATTGTATTCTACTCATAACTGAATGACTCAACGATCATGCTGGGCAGTGTTAAGCATGTCTGAACCGGGAGAGGAGGGGAAGGAATATACAGTATTTGCGTCAAACGAGAGATACTGGCCTTAGTGGAGATTATGTCACAGCGCCACTCCACATCAACAAATAGCAGAGGGGACAGCAACTACAATATACGAAATTTGTTTCCTCGTTGCCAGTGGGATATTTGAAAGTAGAGATGTGAGTGACTCCCTTGTTTGTTGTGTGTGTGTGTGTGTGTGTGTGTGTGTGAGTGTGTGTGTGTGTGTGTGTGTGTGTGTGTGTGTGTGTGTGTGTGTGTACTCTGCTACTGCTGTGAGTGTTTGTCTTAGTGGTTTATATCCGTGTTTGCGTTGGCCAGCGTGCATGTGTTGGTGTTTACTGCCGTTGAATTTGTGTTTGTTGCCATGATTGATCCTGCTCGTGACTTCATCAGCCTGTATTTATATCTCTTGCCCATGTTGCACCCGAAAACGCAATGGGGTTTTGTGTCGAATCCTGCTTGTCCTTCTGTCTGTCTATCCTTTCGTCTCTCCGTCTGCCTCATAGGAAGATTATGGAAAAACGATTTGATAGAATTGCACCAAATTTGTCATAAAGACTGTTGGACGTTAGAAGAACAGGTGATTAATATTTGGCCGAAAATGGTCACAGATCATTGGTCAAGGGCAAGGTCGACTCATTTTTCATCCTATTTTTAACCAAACTTAGTGGAAGGATTTGCAGTTAATAAAGGTTCGTCATTCCATTTTGAGGCTACTTCCTGACAAAGTAATTTTATTTAAGAAAGATCTCTCGTACCGAAGGAGTTTTAAATACAGCTTCTTCAGTTCGAAAACTCTTTCCTACAATAAATATAAGCCTCTGCAAACAGCAGGAACAAATGAAGAGAAAATTTTACATAGTCCGTAGGTTAAAAAAACGTATACACATTAGTCTGAACAGAGGCACACACGCACACATTATATAAAATTTCCTCTTGTTAAATGCGCCTCAAAGCTGCAGTGATCTTCGGATTATTATCTAGATTTCTTAATTTTCTCTCCTCTCCCACTCACTCTCAACCCTCCCCGTTTCCTACCCCTCCCCCTCCCTCTACCGCTCCCCGTCCTCCCCCCCCTCCATATGCCTCTCTCTCGTGGCTCAGTTATCCTCTTTGCCCCTATTTTCTGGGGAGCAGCTCCTGTTGTTGATCCTGTTTCCTGCTAAGAGAACCTGTGTCCTTCCGGGTCTTTTTTCTTTTGTGTGTGTGAGATGTGTATTATCTCCTTTTCCTGTCATTTCTTCGCTTATTTCTCCGTTTCTCATTGCTTCATTCTCTCAGTAAACATTTCTGGTATCGCGACGTCACTTGTTCTTCACGTAGTCTACATGTTTTCTATAACCATTTTCATATTCTCTTCAAAGTTCTCTATTTCTTCCTCTCTTTTTGTTCAGCATGTATAAATAATACTGGCACTCACTCTATGCTTATAAGCAGAAAATGAAGAGCTGTATATAACAGTACATTATATTCTATTCTGTCAATCATAATAGTAATTAGAGATCAGCGTGGACGATTATTTGATGAGAAATTATTAGACACATTACTGGGAAACATGCAATGACCGAGACGTGTCACAGAAAAACACCAAGTGCAGAGCAGGAACAGATCATCTTGTTTCAGTTTTTTGCCGCAAAGACTCTTTCAGGTACTGCGGTGTTATCCTTTCCCACTCACGATTCATAGTCTCCAAATGTAGAGCTGAACTGCACAGTTTTCTTCACATCCTACGAGTTGCATCTATCATCTGTTTCCTCACTGTCTTGAGTGCTCTTCCCACCCGACATTTATCATTCCTGAAGAAGTCTTTGTGGCGAAGCGTCGAATAAAGGTAATTCTATTGTGCATTGCACTTGGTGAATTGCCTGACATTCTGGAACATGCAGAGAAATTTGCTCAGCTCATGTCATGAACCGTGGCTGTCTACAAACTAGCTCAGTTAACCACATTTTCACCATCATTCATGCCAGTCTCCCACGCCACATCATCTCTTATCTCCTTCAGTATTCGTTTTGTTCCTCCCTATTCTTGTCTGGGCCAATCCTTAGCTTTTGTTTCAACCCTGCATTCGCTTTTACCGCTCCTACATCCATGCCTACTCGTCTCTATTTCTAATAGTTTCTCTATCTTCAAGTCCCCCCACCCTTATTTTCGCCAAGGTCCTGCTTTTGTTGGCTGTCATACTACTGTTTGTCGCTTCATCCCTTTCCCTAACCTTGCCCTCTCCCTTACCTTTAGTTCATGCCACAAACTTTACATTTTAATTTATCTCTCTCATTCTTGCCTGTTCCATAAAATTCCTTCCATATATCCACCTATCTCTATCCCTTGCTTAACTTTTATTTCTTTTACTTCAATACCTTCCTTTCCTGTATTTAACTTCCTCTCCATAGCCTTGCCTGCCCACACCCTATTCGTAACTTTGCATCTTTTACCACTTCCCAGTTACCTTCTTCACCATATTTCCCATAGACTATACCTCCACCAAATTTCTCAAACACTTCTTTCATCCTGGTCCATTGTTGTCTTACCTCCTTGCGATGGGTGAGGTCCTGTTGAGGGGCTGGAGGGGCAGACCGACCGAGCCCTCCCCTGAGTTGGACCTTAGGGAGGAAACAAGGCCGCGTCAGTCCCCGCCGCCACCACTGGTCAGGGTGAGGGTGGGCAGAGTGTGGGTAAAGGCGGGGAAAGGGTATGGGTGAGGGTGGGGAGGGTGTGGCTACGAGATCAAGAGGTGGCTAGGGGATGGTAATAATCACAGATGTTTAAAGGACAAGGAAGATAATTAAAAAAGAATTATGGTGAGTTTTAGCAGGGGCAGCTTAGAAAGAAAAATACTTATTAGTTGGCCAAACGATAATTTCATTCACACACGTTTCCACCCGACTATCACATAGGATTACCCACACCAACCCTATCATAGTTACATCTCGTTTTCTATACCTGACAATGCAGTATTTGGTCCAACTAAGAGTCTGTCATGGGAGTCTGTGAGTGCTATTTCTACTTCCATTAACCGTAATCTTTAGCGATCATGGTTTCAGTGATGCGGTTAGGGCAGACATGTAAACTAGAAGACATGCCAGTCACTGCAAGACACATTAATCAGCTAAAAACATGCAAAGGAGCGAGTGGTGAAAATCAGTGAAGGACATGTCAACCAGTGAAGAACAGGTAAATCAGTGGAAGACCTGTGTATGAGTGACAGACGTAAATCAGTGAAAGGCATATAAAACAGTGGAAGATTTGTGTAAATGATTAGAAGACGTAAATCAGTGAGAGTCGTAAATCACTGGAACCCATGCAAATCAGTGGAAGACACGTCAATAAATGCAAGACATGCGAGTCGGAGGAAGAAAAGAAGATGAGAATGGCATATAAGTTACGCGAACATCCACGGTACACAGAGACATATACAAGGACTTACAAGCAAGGCAAGGGTGCATTCACGGAGTACACGACCCGACAAAGCATGCAGTCACGAAGTTCTGGCAATTCACGTATTTTTGCGGCGCAGTAGTAGCATCCGCAGACAGGAATGTAACTTAGAATTAAAGGAGAGAGAGAGAAAGAATAGCTCTAGTGAAGCTTACTCGTATTGCAGTGACCATAGCATATCTCAGTCTGTAATGTTGTAATATCATCTCAGCGCTGAATGATGCAATGTTGTGTGTGTAGTGTTGCAACGTTGTATCAGTGTGTAATCTTTTAATGCTGCAATGTTGTCTGTGTGTAATACTGTAATGTTCTCTGTGTGTAATGTAATATTCTATCCATTTGTAATGTCCCAAGAGCTTTTCCAATGATTGTTCCAAATGCCCGCCAAAGATGATATTAAATAAACAGCAATTACGTAAACTTCCAGGGAAAAGAAAACAGCTGCTGAGAATGTGTATGAAAAAGACCAAGTGATATATTACAAACGGAAGTCGACAACGAAACTGCCGCAGCAACTTAGACCAGAAGATAACAAGCTAATTTAATAAGGCTGTGAGCAATTAAGAACTGGGGCTCGAAAACTTAAAAGAAGAGAGCACGGATGTTCACAACACCATAATTTCTTTCTCCAACAACTTTCACGTTTACAATCAAGCTACAATACTGCTCTGTTAGTGGTGTTGGCGACACTAATTCTCTTAGGAGTTGGAAAAAGAGAAAAATGAGACAATAAGGTAACAAACATCACCTATAATAAGTGTGGAGCAAAAAAATTAACACACAAAAGCGCTATATGCGGCAGCTTTAGAACCCATCAGCTAATGCGTTGGTGTGGTGTGCTGTGGGAGGCTAATTTTGTATGGTGTGGAGTGAGAGGATGGTGTCGTGTGGTGTAGGGTTATGTGGTGTGGCTTTACTGAAGTAGCTAAAGTCTATGAGAGTTAAGCACCTGGCGCTGAGAAATCATAGGTGTGGATGACATAGTAACTGCTAAAGATACTCCTGCATAGAAAAGTACATTTAAAAAAAAAACAGCACGCAGTTATCATAATGCGACCTCTACTTAAAGCAGGTGTGCAAGGTGAGGGGGTTGTAATTAGGGCCATGAGAATATCGGGCAGGACGCGGCACAATAAAATCCTCAAGGAACTTACTGACGGGCCCAGTCACTTATCTCTGGGCATTGGTTCACTGGACATTGATCATCAGGTGCATAAAGCATTGTCTCTGTTGATTTCCCACGGGTGTACAGAGCTGGATTACCCACACATTACAGATCCTAACCCACTACTTCATGTTGCCTTGCGTTGAAAAATCCTGGTATAATTTAGAAAGCTTAGTTTACACTGGTCATGAATAAAAAGATAATGAAGAGCGAAAATAAACAGTATTAAAAAAGGGTAATTTGAAGTTGTCCACTTCATGAATAGCAAAGAAGGTCCATTGCAAAAGTTTGTCTTTTTTTTTTTTCCTCACAAAATTCCTCTTGGCAACTTTGGGAGGGACAAACGGAGGATTCCAGCTTTGAAATTTCTGTGATATCTGCGCGGGCAGACAGACAGACAGACAAAAGTTCTATTAATTACTCTTACCTCATGCTCCAATTTACTGTTTTATTCACGGTTACAAAACTGACATTAAGTTCGTTTGAGTACTAATCTCAGAACATACCTATTTCTCGTCGCAAGAGAAATCTGGCTGACTGTTGGTTCTTTGGGCTAACGACTCGTAAAGACAGCTAATAATGTTCCTGTTTTTTTGTCCAGTGTGGCGCCATCTTAACGGTATATCTAGTCCCTCCACGTCAGTAATATCTATCCTAGGCTGAAAAACTGCCGGGCATTAGTAAGAAAAAAAAAACATGACGTTATGGTAATGAAGCTGTCAAGGGGCAATGTGCAAAATGAATGACAAGAGGTCTTACGAAATCACTGGATCCACGGAGAACGCTACGCGACGTTCAAAAAAACATTATCTTCCCAGTTCCGTATAAGGAATATTTGCAACAAGTGAAATACAGCGAAAACCTCGTCTGTGCTTGGGTGTGTTCCAAATGGCTCGATTTTTCCGCTATGAATTCGTCAAACTTTGGGAAGAACCACGTGTCTCTGTGTGGTACTTGCAAGTGCGCAACAGGAAAAATAAGAGGAGGCCAGTTTTCTTCTTTGTTCCCCTCCCGTTGGTCTGTGTTAGCTTAATATTTTCCTTGGTGTACACAAGATGCATTAAATAAAATGTGTGTGTGTGTGTGTGTGTGTGTGTGTGTGTGTGTGTGTGTGT